>CAJVGC010000065.1:7819683-7874102 GCA_910822075.1 Senecio squalidus
ATGATCCTTGACTACGGGAATATCTTGTACTCGTTTTTCCCTAGGCTTACGCTCGATGACATGTGCTAGGAATGCATTAAAATCCTTCTTGAGGTACTTGTGCATTTTAATGCTGGAGACGATGCGAAGTCGTTGACCCGGTTTGTCGCCCTGCACGACAAGGGTTTCGCCGTCTGATAGAGGGATTCGAATGAGTTTGTCGAAACAGACGATCTCGGCCCGGAACCGAGATAACCAGTCCATTCCGACTATGATGTCAAAGCTCTTTAGCTCTATCGGAATTAAATCAATGGGAAACGTTCTATCAGCTAGGCAAATAGAACATCCTACGATTACATCCTTAGCCTCAAATTCCTGACCGTTGGCATACTCTACGGTGAAGCTATCCTTAAGAATCTTAGATCCTAAATTAATGAAAGGTCTAAATTCTAAGGATACGAAGCTTCTTTCTGCTCCAGAATCGAATAATACAGATGCATAGTGGTTGTTTACAGAAAACGTACCGTTCACCGCATTCGGGTCCTGCCGAGCCTCCTCGGCTGTAAGTGCGAAAGCACGTCCGCGACCCCGTCCACCTTGATTTGGTTGGGCATTCTGAAGCTTGGGACAGGCATTACGGAAGTGTTGATCGCTTCCACACTCGAAGCACACAGGTTTCTGACCCTGGACTGCGGCTTTCTCTGAACAGTACTTGGAGAAGTGCCCCACCTTCTGGCACTTAGAACATACCGGGCAGTTCCCGTGGTGATGAAAGTTGCACTTATTGCACTTGGGGTTCGTCCCCGTGTAGCTTCGGTTTCCAGCTGGTGGTGGTGGTGCAGCAGTTACCGCGTAGTTGCGGGTGGTTTTCTGTTTCTTGTTGTTTCTCCGGGGGTTTTGATCTGCCTTTCTCTTCTCTCCTTCCTCCTTCTTGGAGGGTGCTGTGCCCGAGAGGAGATCGCTGGTGAGTCGGTATGCCAGGATGATTGCACTCTGTAAGGTTTGAGGTTCAGCAGAGAGGACATTTCCCCGGATCTCGGGAACTAGACCAGAAACGTAACGGTCAATGCGGTTTTCCTCAGGGGTTACTAGCCTCGGGACCAGTCGGGCCAGTTCATGAAACCTGGTGGTGTACCCCTCGATATCATTCCCAATCATCATGAGGTTCCACAGTTCCGCCTCAAGTTTCTTGATTTCTCCCTTAGGGCAGTATTCAGCAATCAGAAGGTTCTTGAATTGCTCCCAGGTGAGAGCATAGGCGGTGTCACGCCCTCTGGTCCTAACCACATTGTTCCACCATGAAAGAGCCTTCCCATGTAGTACGCATGAGGCGTACTCTACCTTGTCGGCCTCGGCACACTTGCTAATGTGCAAGACTGATTCGATACTCTCGAACCAGGACACAAGTCCCACAGCTCCAGAGGTACCGTGGAACTCTTTGGGCTTGCATGCCATGAAGCTTTTATAAGTACAAGCGGGAGGGTTTTGGTGGTTGTTGTTCTGGTTTTGGTTGTTGTTGTTGTTGTTCTGGTTCCGATTGTTGTTCTGATTCTGGTTGTTGTTTTGATTCTGTCGCTGGTGGTTGTTGACGTTCGCATTGATGCCTGCCGTGATCTGGGCGATCATGTTCGGCATCGCTGCATTCAACTGCTCAGCGACCTGCTCAGCAATGATACTGGCGTTGCTTCGGGGTGCCATGATTCTACAACAAACAACAGACAACAGATTCAGTTTAGATCGCACGATTAGAGTATGATAAGAATATAATACCATGTACAAGACAACAATTCCACAAGAGTAAAGTAATAGAACAGATAGAACACGCACGACAGAGATTCGAGAGATTCACACAACAAGATTCACACGCAAAAGATACAACCCAAAGA
Organism: Senecio squalidus; assembly: GCA_910822075.1. Taxonomy (NCBI): domain Eukaryota; kingdom Viridiplantae; phylum Streptophyta; class Magnoliopsida; order Asterales; family Asteraceae; genus Senecio; species Senecio squalidus. Next base: position 7,821,549 of record CAJVGC010000065.1, read on the forward strand.
TAACTAAAGATTCACACGACAATAACACAAATAGATAATAAGGTAGAATTTCCATTCATGAAATATTATAGAGTTGAATACAAGGTTCAAAATGTGAATGGAATACAAGTACAATACATAAGGAAATAAAATAGATATGGCTTTGAGTTGTGTACACAGGAAAAATTACAACTCGAGCCTGCAGTACAATAAGTAAAAGAAATTCACTAATGGCGCTTCTCGAAAAGCATCTTGGTGACCACAACCGCCAAGAGGGTCCCCATAACCAAGCAGACTCCCACCAGACGTTGCACCGTCCGGGCAGTGGCCTGAGCCGTAGCGAGGTGTCGCAATGCCTGCTCCGACAATCGATGCGCGGCATCAGAGACCTCGCAGAGGAGAAGCCCTTGTTGCTGGGCCTCCTGAGATAGTCCCCTTACCTCGCGGTGAAGGTGCAAGAGAGCGGAGGGAGGGGGTAGCTGTGGAGTAGGCGGTGTCCTCTGCCTGGCTGCTTCAGCGTCACGGGCACGCTGCATTTCCTCACGCTCGAGCTGGCGCTCCCATGAGTAATGGTCGAGCATGGAGGTACGCGGTGCCTCGGGAGGTGGATGACCAAACGGGAGGTGTGAAGGTGTGGGTCGGAATGATCCGGCCTGCTGTGCGGCCATCCGGTCGGGTAGCCGACCTGGAAGGATGACCTGCTTGCGTGCCGTCGTAACGACACGGGGTCCACGCCGCTGGGGCGGTGCCTCAACGGGGGCCGGTGGTGCGACTGGTAGCACAATCCTCGGGCTGGAGGTACCCATGCTGCTGGAGTACGCCATTGAGCTCTCCTCAGATGGGTCAGTCGTCTGATGACGCTGACTCTCGGATGCTGCGGGATCCTCTGATGGTCCGGGTGAGGACGCAAGTCGTGAAAGTGAGCGAGACTGAGATCGTGAGTGCGATGACTGAGACATGTCGAATCTGCGAAGAATACGTTACGTGAGTACAGGAAGGTAAGGAAAAATGTAAACGAAAATGCAATGTATGGGTCAGTCACGTGAGAATCGGGAAGGAGTAAGACCGGGAATTTTTCGACTCGAAAACCGTTTGACAATAGCAATTACTTTCCGTTCTCGCAGAATTTGTTTTGAACTAGGCATAGTTGATCAAGTTACGCCTAGTTAAAAGCAAACCATGCGATTGCGGAATTAATCTACTAAAGTTTGAAAGCTCGTGAAATGATTTTTCTGAAAAGCCTTGGTTATAGTTTGGTTTCAAAAATTTTTGAAAAATTCTCAAAACCGTTTTCGCTATAACCAGTGCTCTGATACCAAGTCTGTCACACCCCGCTAAAGCGGAAACACGGAAGTGTGAAGAGCAAAGATATCATTACACGAGTTATAATAAAAACATACGGTTTCAAGTCATTTAACGATAAATAAGAGTTTACAGTTTAAGATAACCAAGTGTTGAAAAGTACATCACGACATAACATAATAAATTGTTTGATAAAAATTCCCCAAAAGCATGTTCAAAATAGGTCATCTCCCGATTCATGACTTCACGTGACATTTCATGACCCATCCAAGTATTGCATTCCGTGACTTACACTTGATTTCCTGAAACAAGAGATAAAGTGTCAACTACAATAAAGTAGTGAGTGAGTTACAGTTTTCTAGTCCTCAACTAAAAAGGTTTTGAGCTAAGTATATCTATACTTAGAAGTTTCTAAAAGTAGATTTAAAACTTAAAGAATAATTCGAACCAAAACAGTTGATTGAAAGATAGATGCGGAAGTCGTATAACTCTATACGCGCATGATAAGTAAACTATGATTGATTACATGTATAACGACTACTTGGCATAATAACTTAAGTGTTCACACTAAACCGATTAACCAACCGTGATGCCTCTTACCCCGACTACTACGGGGAGTCATTTCTGATCGAGTAATATGTACTTAAGTCGCCACTTAAGTAAGGAACGGTTATTTCCTAAGTATCGATACCCATAATTACTAAACGGCTTAACAAAGCTAATAGTGTGTGGTGAAAAATTAGGCACTGATGTTATTTTAAAACTAGTAGTAGTCACTTAGAGTAGCTATATTCCTCAAGAGTCATGGTAGTTATACGATCAATCAAAGTACATGTGAGTGCCGAGAATGGCATTAAATAAGTTTAACATAGTTTGAATCAAGAGCCGAATAAAGGTGGCGAACCATTAGTTTATCATAGGCCAATCGGCCATAAAACTAAATAAGCATAAGTTTGTCAAAAATGTTCAATAGAGTTCATAAAAGTTCATTTAGATCTCTTGTTTCCCCCAAAAGATAATTGAAAACAGTAATTAAGTAGGGGATGTAACTCACTGTTTGCGAGGAAAAGCTAAGTGTGCAAGGAGTAATCGAGGCGGACCGGAATCACGAGAATCCTAATGGAAATACCAAGATTTAATGAGTGTTAATGTTTATGCGTTTATGTTAAGTGTCAGGTTTAGTTCTATAGAAAAATTGGGCAGCGCTTCCGCGCCAAAATCATTGATTCCAAAACTTGTACACTTTCCCCCTTAACAATTTCAATGAATGCATTTCCAAAACAATGTCACATAGAACTTGTCCATTTAATTCCTTTTTATGTAAGTTAATAACATTACAGATTATGGTTCATATATCTCAGTTCCGAACATAAGTTTAGATAATACGTTTAGAGTTACGATTGAAAACGGTTTGGACTTAGCAATTGTGCAGTCTGTCTGCAGTATGACCGCGCCGCGGTGGGATGACCGCGCCGCGGTCACAGATTGTACCTTGACCGCGCCGCGGTAAAGGGACTGCGCCGCGGTCACTGTGACAGGTTCTTGGTCAAGTTCGTTTTTGAAGAAATTTGATGTTTTTGAGTTAGATCTCGACATGCAACCTGGTCTGAGCTTAGCTAATTGATGTCTAATAGTTTATTTAGTGTTTTTAATCACAAATCCATAGATCTAACCATGCATTTACTAAAAATCCCGTTTTCGTTCATAAATGACCCAAAATCTTCATACAAATTCATTTTTAGGTGATGGATGACACATGCAATGAATATATAAAGTAAAGACAGTAGTTTAAAAGTGTTTTTACCGAGTGGATTGTGGTTTGAAGATGATTGAAGCAACCCTTAGTGATTTTTAACCCAAAAAGCTTGTAAAAATGGATGTTTGACCCAAAGAATGCAATCCCTTGATTCCTTCTTGCTTGATGACGATTTTAAGGTGTTTATGTGGATAATGTTTCTGTATTTATGAGGTATATGATTCTGTAAGTGAAGATATGTGTGTGTGTTCTTGAGTGTTCAAGAAAAGAGAAAGAGAGTGTTTGATTTTTGTGTGTGTGTGTGTGTGTAAATGTGTTTGTGTATGTGTTTTATGGGACACAATTGACTTTACTGGACCATCTAACAGGCCTTTAACAAGTTTAACCCGGAGCCAAAGTGTTGGGCTCGGGTTTGGGGTCCATTCATTTAAGTTTGAATGTTGCAAAAAGTGGCTGTCTGCGCACTCCACCGCGGCGCGGTGGCCTGACCGCGGCGCGGCTGGAGTGGCAGCCTTGCCTTTTCGTTTTTCGTTCGTTTTAAATGTTAAGCGTTTCCGTTTGTTCAAAGTTTCCGTTTAATTAGAATAGGAACTTAGACAAGTTCCCTAAGTATTTACTTGGTATTAGGATTCATTTATGTGATTCCGAGTTCGATTCTACACACTCGAGTTTACGAGACAAGTAATAACGAGATAAAGTCGAGTTAAGATAAAGATAGAGAATGCGGTTTTCACCTGAAATAGGACGGTTGTCACATTATAACACCGGTACGTTTTACGCTTTTTTTGTTTTTGTCTTTTCAGGTATTTCAGGTAGTTGATGAACACAAGGGCTTCGGGATTACCACTCGCGAGTCCAAAATCAAATCCAGGAGTATCAAAGAGACGAGGCAGGAGAAGAGGCAACCTATCGCTTCAGACACCACCAAATTTTTATCAAGTTTCACCCGTCAAGTTTGAAGACATTGCGTCGTCAGAAAGCGGAGGAAGCGATTCAGAACCAGAGGTCGAAGAAGTATTTTGTGAAGACAAACCGGAACCGCAACCAGCTATGGATCCTTTGGACACACCAATGAACCGACGGGCCGCAGCTGTAGCAGTGCCACCCACCCGAGGGTCGGCAATCACCACCCCGGAATTGGGTGATGATTTCGTTGTCAAGGGTCACCATCTCAAGATGATCCAAGACAACACGTTCGATGGGCGATACAATTCAGATCCGCATAAACACATAGCCAAAATCAATGAGCTGTGTGAGATGTTCAAATACGGTCAAGGCAAGGGCGATCCGGTCAAGCTGAGATTATTCCCTTCGTCTCTCACCGGAGATGCGAAGGTTTGGTTCGAGGAGCTTAATGAAAACTCAATAACCACATGGACGCAAATGCGCGAGACTTTTATCAAAAGATTTTTCCCACCCGCCTTGGGTAGGAAATTACTTCGAGACATCAGAGGATTCCGACAGGAAGATGGAGAGACTTCCACTGAAGCATGGGCCAGACTTAAGGAGTTGCTGAGAAGTTGTTATGGTCACGGATTGGGCAAGGAAAACATTATTGAAATTTTCTTCTACGGGTTAACCAAGGAGTCTCAAAACGAGTTGGATCTAGCAGGAGGAGGAGATTTCATGTACAAAACCACCAACGAGGCATACAACTTAATGGAAGACAAGCTAGTCATAAGCCTATCAAGGGAGTATCGAGACGATGGTCGAGGCCGAAAACACAGAGGACAAGTTGCTCAAGCTGAGAGTAGCTATGAAATATCTTCGGTAGTTCAAGAGGTCAAGTTACTAGCGGATAGGATTGATAAGCGCTTAGGAAGGATAGAGAAGGACATGCACTTGGTGAAGAATGGATGTGAAGGATGCGAGGGACCTCATTATGCTAGTGAGTGTAATCAAGTGGAGGATGCCAACTACGTACAATATGGTTATCCTAATCGGGGGTCAAATTGGCAATACCGCGGAGGTAATTACAACCGGGGTGACAATCGAGACAACGGATGGCAAAGAAACAACACACGTTCCCCACCACGACAAAGATACGATCCACCGAAAAACGAAGATGAAGATCCAAGCATTAAAGATCTTTTGAAATCGTTCATCAACACCCAAAAATCAACCAATGACGATGTTCGTAACCAATTTAACGATGTCCGTAACCAATTTAAAGTTTTAACTGAGCAAATCGAGCAAGGACAGAGAAATCAGCAGGCAGCACATCAAGACTTAGAGAGACGGTTCGATAGGATGAACGAGCGGAACTCAAATCGGCAACCGGGCCAAATACCGAGCAACACTCAACCAAATCCACGACCACAAAATCAAGGAAATACTTCCAACAATCAGGGACCGAAATATCAACCTCCTAACATGAGAGAAGAGCATGTAAATGCAATCACTACACGCTCGGGACATGCTTATGGAGGAGATCATGACGAAAATGGAGGAAAACAGTCAGGTGGTGCGCAACACCAACCTACCAGTGCGCAGCACCGACCAGAAAAGATGCCCGGTGCGCAGCACCCAGCCTCTGACCAAACTGGTGCGCAACACCGATCTGCTGAACCGATTATTGACGATTTAGAGATCGAGGACGATGAGGACGAGGCACCACAAGTGCAACCCAAGGCCAAAACACCTGAACCAGTGGAGGAAGTTCCAATCAAAGCTTATAAGCCACATGTTCCATATCCTCAACGATTACGAAAAGCGAGAATGCGGGAGCAGTACGGTAAATTCTGTGACATGATTAAATCTGTTAATATTAACGTTCCTCTTGTTGATTTGATTGCAGGGATGCCAAACTACGCTAAATTCATCAAGGAGTTGGTCACAAACAAGGGAAAGTCATCGGAGGATCAAGCCGCTTTCTTAAACGCAGAATGTTCCGCTTTGGTGAAAAATTCGATACCACCAAAGTTGGATGATCCAGGGAGTTTTCTTATCCAGTGTAATTTCAGTAACACTTATAGTTGTAGTGCATTGGCCGACTTAGGAGCTAGCATAAATTTGATGCCACAGTCATTATATGCTAAACTTGCTTCGGGAGATTTAAAACCTACCAAAATGAGTATCCGATTAGCCGACCGATCATTTCAATATCCGTTAGGAATTGCTGAGAACATGCTAGTAAAAGTAGGAAAATTCACTTTCCCTGTTGACTTTGTGATTCTAGAAATGGATGAAGATGTCACTGTGCCACTTATTTTAGGTCGACCATTTTTAAACACTGCGGACGCAATTATTCGTGTAAAAGACAGGGAAATTTCACTGGGGATTGGGGACGAACGAATTTCATTTTCTGTTAATAAAGCCCCAAAACATTCTTACTCCACTAATGCAACCTGTTTTCGTATTGAAGTTTTTGATGAAATGTTTGATTTAGATGTACAGGAAATGCTTGGAGGACACGTTGCAGTTGACGATGAGGGAGATGAAGAGCTCGAGGACTTTGATCCCATCTTGAAAATGGAGTTGGAGGCATTTGAGAAGAATTCTACAAGAATGACATTTGAAAAATCCGACCCGGATTTAGACTTATTAGAGATAGAATTTTTAATAAATAATCCGGGTGCAACATTTTTGGTTGGAAGAAGTTCATTAGAGGAAAAGCTCGAAGACTCTGACTCGATGTCGACAAAGGAGCTCGCGGAATTGGACAAATCGAACCCACACATGAAGCGTACAATATCCGATTCAAGTTTGGGGGAAAACGGTCACGGTATCTCTCATGACCCTTTTGATTTATTTTCTTTAACTTGTCGAGAAAAGGAAAATATTTTGCAGGAATTTGAGGATATCGGAGATGACACCGCATGGGAGGAGAAGACAAAATTCAATGGAAGCAAATATGACGATGTTTGGGAAATTGAAGATGCTTTATTACTGATTACTGAGGCTCGAGAGTGGCATGACGCTTGGGTGAAGCGAACCAAGATGTTCGATGTCATGGAGGAAACATTGACTTTTGGAGATCATGACGGATATGAGTCGAGTGAGAAATTCGTGGATGATGGAAAGCACGTGGGAAAGAAAGGCGAGAGATATCTCGACCTTTACATAAAGGCATAAGTCGGAGCATTTCGAGTCAAGCTAAAGACTCGTTCGAAAAACAAGCGCTTCTCGGGAGGCAACCCGGGTTTTGTTTTTACTTTTTCGTAGTTAAATTTTTTTTCCATTTTTCATTTTTTTTATTTATTTTTATATAGGTGTTTTTAACATTTTCTTTTTTAGTTTCAGCTTTTAGGTACCAAGAAAATCAACGAAAAAACCATAAAAATTATAAAAACGAAAAAAAAAAAAAAATTGTAAATTTTTGTAAAGTTATTGTTTACCATTTTCCCCTATTAGACTTTAAAAATAGTCTACTATTTTTTTTACTATTTTTTTATTCCGTCGTAATTTGGAATTTTTATTTTTATTTTATTTTTCTTTTATGATTTTAATATTTGTGTTTAGTTTTTCTATTTTAGTTTTTATAGATGGGAAGTAAGTTCAGCAATCGGTTTTGGGACTGGCATTCAGTTCAGCACAGCTTTTCACCGAAGATTTTTCGATATCTACAAACTGGTTCTACTTTCTTCTTTTCTTATTTTGTATTTATTTTTATTTTTAGATTTTATTTTTGTAATTTCCCTTAGGTTTGAGTCGTTAACACATTAGGGACAATGTGTTACTTAAGTTTGGGGGGGTCATCGAGAAAATTCCAAATTATATTTTTCGACCCTTAGCTTAGTTTCCATCGTGTTGAATTGTGTTATTGTTGTACATTTTTGAGTCAGAAAAAAAAAACTAGAAAATCCAAAAAAATTGAAAAATTGAAAAAACCAAAAAAAAAATATAACGTGTCTAGTCGGTAAATACCTTAAACTTTAAGCATAACCAGACGCATTTTAACCCCACTCAAAAAATTAGTGAGAATTTGAGCCTATTGAAAGCATTTATTTTTAATGCTACGTTTTCGTTTCTTTGAGTGTGCCGATGGTTGATGACTTTAGAACTTGACATTGTTATACATTTCGAGACCACATATGAGCAATTACATTAGGGTAACTTAGTGTGATTTGGTACAATGATAGGGGCAATTAGGATTAACCCATGTGTTAGCCTTTTCGTTTCTTTTTATATATTTTCCGCCTAACCCTTGTAACACTTAATTTTAGTGTTAGAAACTCTAGTAAACCAATTTGCGCCTAAACCGTTTCGTTTCTAAACACTACTATATTATTTTGTACACTCGCCTTATTTTCGTTTCTTTTTAGATTAGTTCCGAACTAAGTTATTTGATTGCTATATATGAAGTAAAGTTAGAGTTATTAAGGCATAAAAGAAAAGTCTATTATTTTTGCCTTGTATTATTTTGTATTTGAAGAAATAGTTGATTATTAGCCTTTTGAGCATGTGTACTTACCACGAGAAAAAATTATTTTGTAAGGCATGTACTAGGCTAAAGAAAAAAAAAAAAGAGAAAAAAAGTGAAAAAGAAAAAAAAATCGAAAAAACAGAAAAACGAAAAAAATTAGTTGTAGATTTTAAGAGAAATAGTGTATTATGAGTCGTGTATTATATACGAAATTTGCATATTCGGAGAAAAAGTATAAGTTGAAGAAAAATTGAGCAATCCAGTACGTTAGAGATTATATTTAGTTCGGATTTAATCTAAGCTTTTTGTATATTTTTATTTAACCCATTTACACTCCATATTATATATTTTCACATGTCTTTACCTGTACGCTATAACCCGAATAAAAGTCCCCGTTTAGTTGTACCTAGACTCTAGTGGTGGAGATTTGATTCTTTATCAAGCCTATGATAGAATATTCACCATGACTGAGCAGTTGAGCGATTCTACAGAATACGTTACACACCTTTTAGATTAGTTTGAGAGATTGTGTGATTTTACTTCCAATAAAATTCGTGAGGTGTTTGGTTATGTAATTCAAAATTTGGTTTTGATAATTGTTTTAACACAGTTTTTGCTTGAGGGCAAGCAAAAGGTTAAGTTTGGGGGGATTTGATATCGCATATTTATACGTTTATTTCTATGCGATATTCGGTTGTTTTTCATAATAAACATGATGGATAGGATAGGTTTTTGCATTTAATCGTGTGGAAAAGTTGTTTTGTCTATTTTATAGGTTTATATGATTGGGAAGTGGAAATGGTGGAAGAAATGAGCTTAAAAGACCAAAAATAGTGAAATATGACGAAGAGAACGTCGCAGTAGCACCTCCACCGTTTTGATCATAACTTCTTCATACGATATCCGATTTAGGTGATTCAAATTGGAGAATGAAGAAGAAAGAGAGAGCTACATTTTGCAAAAATTAGAATATGGGAAAAAAGGCCCGGTGCTGCGCACCTACACATGGGTGCTGCGCACCTACACATGGGTGCTGCGCACCTATCTGGATAATTACAAGAAATTGTAATTCGAGTCGAATACGTTTTCCACTTTGCTTTTGCCTATAAATACAAGACCAAATCCGTCCAGAAATTCATCCCATTATTTTCAAGTCTCTGGAGCTGGTATTTACATTTAGAAGCAAGGATTAAAGCTAGGAAGATCATCTTTTCGGCTAACGGCGGTCACGACACGTTCGACAAAACTCTCCGTTTGTTTCTTTTTAGTTTTAAACTATTTTCTAGAATGCTTTCTAACAATTTATTTGCTGTTTTAGACTTGATCATGAGTTGCTAAATTCTCGTTATGCTTGTTTGAACAACGGATCCTATTTGAAGTTTATTTAACGTTTTCGATTGTTTATGTTTTTGTGTTTAACCGTTGATCCTTATTTGCTTAAATTTTAGTATATTATTAGAGTTGTTTATATTAAATTTGACTAATCAATATTTTAGGTATTCGGAAGGAATCTAGATAGATTAGATAAGTTTGATGAAGTAATCGGTCGGTCTATAATCGATTTAAAATTATTATGATTCGGAAGGACTTAGTAATAACAACTTAGGTAATTAAATTTAAGTGAGTAGGTCTAAGTATTAGGATTCGGAAGGACTTGATAATTAGAGGAGTTATTCGGAAGGAAACTCTATAAGTTTAAATCACTAAAAACAGGCTTGTTACTTATTGCTTGATTATTAATAGTTATAACTGTATTCGGAAGGAACGGTGTAATTAGAGATAATTAAAGTTAGTAAAAGATTCGGAAGGACTTTTATTATATCTTAGAAGTTGGAAAAACAATCGATCTCGTAAAATTAACGGAAAATAGGTGAAGTGTCAAACAAGCATATATTCTCTTTATTTGATTTAATCAATTACTCTTTCGTTCGATTTTAATTAATCATCACTTTTTCTTAATTATTTGCAATCTTTTGTTACGATAAAAAACCCCCAAAAATACTCAGTATTATTAATTCGGAATTTAAAACAAATTAGTCCCTGCGAACGAACCTTTACTTGCTTAAAACTATATTATATACGGATAGGTCCACTGCCTAGAAGTGTGTAATTGCGTTAAATAGTAGGTTAATTTTAAGACTAGATTTTACACATCACTAATCTAAAAGGTGTATAACGTATTCTGTAGAATCGTTCAACTGCTCAGTCATGGTGAATATTCTATCATAGGCTTGATAAAGAATCAAATCTCCCCACTAGAGTCTAGGTACAAGTAAACGGAGACTTTTATTCGGGTTGTAATATACATGTATAGGCATGTGAAAAATATATAATGGAGTGTAAAAGGGTAAAAATAAAATGTATACAAAAACCTAGATTAAATCCGAACTCATAAAATCTTTAACGAACCGAATTGCTTAACGTTCTTCTTCAACTTCAAATATACATATATCGTACAAAACTCAATATACACTAACTCTTTATTCTACAACTAATTGTTTTCGCTTTTCTTGTTTTTTCGATTTTTTTTTCTTCTTTTTTTTCCAGCCTAGTAGATGTCTTACAATAATATATTTCTTTTGGTAAGATTACATGCTCAAAAGGCTATTTTTCTATTTTTTTCAATTTATTCCAAACACAAAAAAATTAATACAAAGACTTAATAATATAACTTTCTTTCATGCCTTAACAACTTCTAAACTTCACTTCAAATACAATAGCAATCGTACATGTGACAACGGCGTCCTAACCCTCAAGGGCGTCGTTCTACTAGGCAGATCTCACCATTTTTCGCAATTTAAGCTCATTTCTTCCTCCATTTCCACTTTCCGAACATATAAACCTGTAAAATGGACAAAACAACTTTTCCACACGATTAAATGCAAAAACTTATCCTATCCATCATGTTTACTATGAAAAACGACCAAATATCGCATATAAATAACCATATAAATATGCGATATCAATGTTTTCGATAACAAAGAAAAATTAAAAGTCGCTTTAGGTTAAAATCTATAAAAGAAGGTTTTCAAATAAAAGTTAAAAGATCAAGTAAAACAAGGTTTGGGGCATAATGTAAATTTGAAAAATGTGAGTGGTTCTTGTTAGCCACAAAAATCATAATCTTGAGTATTTTGTAGTTAAAAAGTTAACCGCTAGACATACATGTTCTAAAACTCAAATTCATCCAAATCATAGACAAGCAAACAAAAAAGTCTTGGCATGTTTAATAAAAGAGGCATTCAAGATCCACGCAGGATATACAAATGAACAGACATTATCACGGACATGCGTGTTAATCATAACATTAGCATTTCATACCAACAAGAATGGAGAGCAAGAGAATATGCTATAACACAGATTAGAGGGACCCCAGAAGAATCATTTGCTCAACTACTAATTTATCTACACAATTTGATCCAGCAAAATTCGGGAACCATAACAAATATGACGAGGGACCGTGAAAAGCGTTTTGAAATCCTATTTGTTGCAATCGGTGAATCGGTTAGAGTTTTTAAGTTATTTTTGTTAATTATTATTATTCATGATATCTCATCATACTAATATGTATCAAAATCAATTTCTTTACAGCTTCGCAGTTTCGTCGAAACATGTCGTCCGATAATTGTAATAGACGAGGCTCACCTTAAAGGAAGATATCAAGGTACAATTTTTGTTGCAGTAGGTATGGATGGGAACAACAATATTCTTCCTATCGCATATGGAGTGGGGGCGACAGAGAGTGGATATGGTTGGACCTGGTTTTTGTCGAGGCTTAGAGAATGCTTAGGTCAGATCGATAACTTGGTATTTATCTCCGATAGAGAAAGTTCCATTGACCTTGCAATACGAACAGTGTACCCAGATGCTCTTCACGGCATTTGTTGTCGACATTTGTGCATAAACTTACGAATTAAGTCGCAACCAAACGAAGACAACGAATATCATTTCTGGGAGACATGTAAGGCAAACAGGAAATCGGACTTTTGGAGGCATTTAGGCAACTACAACTAATTCTTCCTGCCAAATAAAGGAAAATTATTGATAACTTAGATAAGGCAAAATGGTCAAGGGCTTATTTCCCCGGAGATCGTTATAACCTTATGACGTCTAACAGTGTTGAATCTCTAAACTCGATAACTCGTCAGGCACGCAAGCTTCCGATTTGTATGCTTCTACAGTTTATGCGGGTAACTACTCAAAAATGGTACCATGAACGTTGCAAAATTGCAGGTAATTCTTTGTCGTCTCATAATAAGTATGATTTCCTATTTTAGTAACTTACTATATTTTTATTTATTTTTAACAGAGGATTTGGATCAACCATTAACACAGTGGGATTTAGAGAAATTAAACGGAAGGATAAAAAGAGGCTTCGGATGGAAAGTCATACCAATTAATGACTACACGTTTGAGGTGATAGACAACAAGAAAAATGCAATGGTCCCTATTCGGGATAAGAAATGCACTTGTCAAGTTCGGCAAAAGTCTGGTATACCTTGTTTACACCTTGTAGGAGTATTAAATTTTTTGAAAATAGAACATGATGTCGCCGGTTGGGCACAACATTGGTTCAAGGCAGAAAAGAAAATTATAAACGGACGTATACAATATCCATATTCCCAGTTGGAAATCCGTCTGAATGGTTACGACAAGATAAGATCCCAACCATCAACTCACCATCCATGGAAATGAGACATGCGGGTCGTCCAAAAAAACAAAGACAATATACTATCGCAAGGGGAGGCAAAACCAGTGTCATATGATCGTTGTAAGAAAAAATGTCACACTAGAAAGACATGTAGTGCAAAGATTCTAGAATACCAAAGTTCAAGTCAACCTTCAACCTCAGCTGCTTCAACATCTCATGGAAAGAAAAAACAAACAAACCTAATCGTCTCAAGCATCGGTTAATTTGTATTAGGATTAGTTATTTGTAATATGATGTATTTCTATGTTCCAAAATATAGTATTTTAATGTATTAAGTGGTTACATTAACAAACATAGTGTGAAAATACAACAAAACGTAAAAAACCACAAAATATCAAACAGTTCGCATATGCGAACTGGATATAGCATATATGAATTGTTCGACACTTTATAAAATTCTAGACAAATTTTAATATTTTGTAAAATACCCCGTTTATTAGTTTGATAATTTTTGATTAAAAGAAAGAGTAAAGAAATGTGAAAAGTAAAAACAGACGGCAAAGCAAACCACTTGGCCACTCTGTTGTATAAATAACATGTCATGTGTGCCCTTGTCTACCTGTTAAATAACACAGAGAGACTCTTTCCTTCTCCCCAAATACAAAAACAAAAGTAAATAAAAAAAACAGATTGAAACCAAAAATGTCTGCCCCCGAAAATGTCGGAATTCTCGCCATGGATATCTACTTTCCTCCTACTTGTATCCAACAGGTTTTTATATTTTTATATAAATCTAATTAGATTCAAAATTAATATTGTGGTTCGTGTTATGGATTCATAATTACAAGTTTATCCTTAGCTTGATATAAGTTGTTTACATTAAAAGGGTATCCAACCTTTTTGAGGCCCCACAGATAGTCGATGTAAATCACGTAACAAAGCAGAATGTGCCTTTTGCTAAATGTCAAACACTCCTTGATACGATTCTGGGGGTTGGTACCCGTCTTTTACCTAAATACAATTTAGGTTATTAGTTTTTTAAGTCTTCAAAATCTCTTTTATAAAAGCTATTAAGAACACAGTTTTGAGTGTTTGGATAAAAATGCATTTTGACTTATTTTATGAAAAAATACACACTTATTTTTAATCACCTAGCTTTGTGTTTATGGATGTTATTGATCCGATTTAAGTTTTATCTTGTAAGCTAATGTAGATACAGGATTGCTTCGTTTCTTCTCTTAGTATGTTGTGCAAGCGAAGTAGAAGACACTGATGCACGTTATTTATTTGTTACCTATTTTCTGAGAATTAACTTGTAAGCAAGATTTCTTAATATATAAGCCGTGTCACTTTTATTTTTACAGGATACCCTCGAGGATTTTGATGGAGTTAGTAAAGGAAAATACACCATTGGACTTGGACAAGATTGTATGGCATTTTGTTCAGAGGTGGAAGACGTCATCTCTATGGGGTCAGTACTTTGTTATGATAACGATAATATGATTCTAGTGTTTTTTATATCTTAAAGCAGAGTATTCCTTATATTAACTTACTCGTTTACAGACTGACAGTGGTCACTTCGCTACTTGAGAAATATGGGGTTGATCCAAAACAAATTGGGCGGCTGGAAGTAGGCAGTGAAACCGTTATAGACAAGAGCAAATCCATCAAGACTTTCCTTATGGATATTTTTGAGGTACTAATTAGACTTTTCTCGTTATTTGTTAATTTTGATAAATTTCATGTTGAAACTTATTGATTAGTACACGCGCAGGATTGTGGAAATACCGATATCGAAGGTGTTGACTCAACCAATGCTTGCTATGGTGGAACCGCAGCGTTATTGAACTGTGTGAATTGGGTGGAGAGTAACTCATGGGATGGACGCTATGGATTGGTTGTTTGCACAGACAGCGCAGTGAGTCATTTAAAGACGTTTCAAAAATTTATTTTATGAAGACAATTGTTCGATTGGTTATTAGAAATCTCTTTTACTAGGTGTATGCAGAGGGACCCGCTCGACCAACGGGAGGAGCAGCTGCCATCGCAATGCTGATAGGACCAGATGCTCCAATTGCATTCGAAAGTAAATTCAGGGCAAGTCATATGTCTCATGTTTATGACTTTTATAAGCCTGACCTCGCAAGTGAATATCCGGTTGTTGATGGAAAGCTTTCTCAAACTTGTTATCTCATGGCACTCGAGTCTTGTTACAAGGGATATTGTAAGAAGTAAGTTGCTATAAGTATATACTTATGTTAAATGTGACCAAAAATTATGCTACAAACCGTCTTAATATAATTATATGCACTATAGGTACGAGAAATTGGAAGGAAAACAATTTTCGATTGCTGATGCTGAATATTTTGTATTTCATTCCCCTTATAACAAAGTAATTGGTTAAAAAAACAGTTAATTTTTTTTTTCTTTTTTTTTTCTTCATTTTTGAATCTACAGCAGTTGTTCTAAGTTCCAACTTTCGTGTGAATTTGTGCAGCTTGTACAGAAAAGTTTCGCTCGATTAGTTTTCAGTGATGTCGTTAGAAATGCTAGGTGATTATTGAATATGCTAAATCGTGACTTCTGCTGAACTATATTTACATTCTTACCCTTCCATTACAAATGTAATACGCTTTTTTTGTTTTCAGTACTGTTGATGAGTCTGCAAAAGAGAAGCTAGGACAGTTCACGTCTTTAACTGGTGACGAAAGCTTCCAAAACCGTGATCTTGAAAAGGTATGTTTATAGCTCAAAATGCATTTCCCCATTCTTTGATTTTCTTAAACATTCCCTGTTTACAAACATCAACTGAAACCATTTATGATATGAAACGAACCAATAGTTAATGGCGTTATTTGCAGGCATCTCAACAAGTGGCAAAACCCCATTATGATAAAAAGGTTCAACCCGGAACTTTGATCAACAAGCAAGTCGGTAACATGTACACTGCTTCGATATATGCAGCCTTTGCATCCCTCATTCATACCAAAAGTAGCTCCCTGGTAAAACATCTTTTATTACGTTTTCACATATTACTCCATCTTTTTTTGTATTTATTGTAAAGTAAAATTAAGCCGCTTCTGACTGATTCATGACTGTTACTTTCAGGATGGTAATCGTGTCATGATGTTTTCGTATGGAAGTGGATTATCTGCCACGATGTTTTCATTGCATCTTTCTGAGGGTAAAGCGCCTTTTAGTTTGTCAAACATTGCTAAGGTGATGAACGTTGATGAAAAGTTGAAGGGCAGAACTGAGGTACGGTTCTTTTACCCTTTGATAACTTAGTAATATAAATCTAGGTAGTTTACAATTAAAATTAACTATGTTTTTCGTTGGTGCAGCTTGAGCCAGAAACATTTGTCGAACTCATGAAGGTGATGGAACACAGATACGGAGGCAAGGACTTTGTGACCAGCAAAGATACTAGTCTTCTAGCTCCGGGCACCTACTACCTCACCCAAGTTGACTCCAAATACCGCAGATTTTATTCAAAGAAGACCACCGAGTTGGCTAATGGTCATTAAAGTTTGAAGTGCTGAAAATGTATCAAGTATACCCATCAGGTTTGAGTGATTTGTTTGATTCGTTTGTTAGTAAAATTATTAGAGAACATAGGTTGAGACCGATAATTATTTATTTTCGTTTGAGTTTGTTACATACTTACATAATAACACCCATTGGTTATCCATTTTTTGGAGAAATGTATTAAAATTGCAAAACAAGTCGTGTTATCTTAGAAGCTAGAACGAGAAAACATACTAAAACCCATATCGTAATAATTAAACACTTAAACTCCCAAATTAGAACAATCACATTACACAATACAGATATTCACACTTTGTGTCCCTTTCCCAATCTGAACCCGCAACCTCTAGGTTATGGGTCAACTTACATACCATCGTGAGGCTAAAAGGTTATCATAATAATTAACAATAACAATGAATACCTATGCAAAAAGTCATTAAACCTCTAGGTATGATCAAGTAGTTTTCGGGGTTCTACGATTGGGTTCAAAAACATATTTATGAGTACCTTGAAGAGCCAGTTAATCGGCACTTATTAATGAGTAATACATAGAAACATTTATTCATTGTCTTAGATATTACAGAATTAGAAAAACAAATCCAGCTGCCAAGAGGATGTTCGGTAAGAGGAAATCACTGAATGAAAATTGTAATAGACGGACATCTCAACAATAGCAGCACTTCTTCCACCACGGTATCAGTAGCCGTTGTCCTTGTTCACCTTGTTCACTGTTGACTGCAGCATTAGGCGTCGACACTTTTCCATTCATGTTACCACCACCTCCATAATCAGCAATTCCTTTGAGACCTTCTTGATGAAAATCAACATCAAAAGGAGCTTGAGGAAAATAATCGAGTCTATTTGTATCCCGCCCAAACTCAAGATTTTCCATGTTACCACCACCACCACCAAGACCATGCAACTCGCCCTCATATATGTTACTGCGAGAACGAAAACATAAACAAAAACAAAAACAACATAGCAGAATATTTCTTATAGCACCACCACGACCACCACCAACCTTAACGACTTTCTCATCCCTGCTGCTTAGCTTTGCCATGAGTAATTAAGCATGTATATTTCTAAATTAATATTAAAGTTTTATACTTCTCAACTTGTGCATTGGTTTGGTTCATTTGTTAATGTGTATGACGTTTTTCAATAATTCTTATTTTAATGATGACATAAACATAAACATATGAAATAATGACTTAATGTTAAGTAAAATTACACTTTCATAACTTCTGGCCCGGTCCTGTAAATTCAGGTATCATGTCTGAAAAATAAAAATGGAGCCCTTCCTACGATAAACAAAAAAGAAAAAAATATCCATAGCCAAAGCTTGAACTTGAGATCATTGAGGCTTAATTAACAAGCTTTACCATTTTAATTAGAACCGTTTTATGTTATAAAATCGACCATTTACTATATATTTAAATTTATAGTTAATAAATTTCTCAAAATTTGGACAAACTTTAAATATGACTCATGTGCGATCGTACCTTCTACACAACCTCTCTGAACCAACCCTCCTTCTATATTCACTAACATAGGTCTCAAATTTATATGCCAAACAAATAATCAGAAGTGCACAAAAACATAAAATCAGAAAATTGGTGATGGGTCTACTGTCGACCTGGATCAGGGACGGAGTCAGGGCGACGACAGAGTAGACAGTTGCCCCCACTAAATATTTTCCGCAATGTAAAAATAGTTATATTTAAACTATTTTTGAAGTTTTGCCTCTATAAAAGTCAAAAATCTAAACTTTGACTCCATAAAAGAAAAAAATCTTAACTTTGCCCCCAATAAAAAAAAGAGTTAATTACATGGTTCGTCCCTATGGTTTGCACCATTTTCACCCGTCCTCCCTAATAGTTTTTTATTACACCACTGGTACCTAAGTTTGAAATTCGTTGCCTTCAGAGTCCCTAAAATGGACGTGACGTTAAAAAGACCGTTAAGTGCCCTCACGTGTGTCACACGTGAGGGGTAATTTCGTCAATTCAACTTTATCTCTCCCAATCCTCCAAAATAACTGTCACAGACACTTCCCCCAACCAAACCCCTCCACATGTCATACAATAATCCAAACTCCATTAACAACTACCACAAATAATTAAATCCTTTTATACAAAATGGAAGCACCCAGCGACATTTACAAAAGCTCCACAACATTAAGAGACCATAGTAATTGTTCATATCTCAAAAACATAATAATATTACAACGAAAACACAAAATCACGATGTTTATGCATTTAAATTAACACAGAGCAGAAATCATGAGTGGAATTCAATATCATCATCAAAATTCATGAACCGCTTGAAGACGACCACTTCCAAAGATGGAACCGTTGTCCTCTGAGATGGTGTATAAAGGACCATTTCCGACGGAGATGTCGAGGCCGGTTGTCTTCCGGCTAAGCCACGACGGAGATGGAACTCGACGGCAACTGTTTGTTCACGACGTCACAGAAGGCGATGGGAATGACGGAGATCACCGTCGTGGATCTACCATTATCTTCTCCCCATCGGAATGACTTCTACTAATCTCGACACCATTATCTTCTCCCCATCGGAAAAATCAGACAAGATTTCAACCACCCAGCATTTATAGTTATCATAGTTTACCCGAGTCCAACCCGATTTCCAGTTTCTGTAAACCGCCCAAATCTCGCCCTTTAACGGGAAAATTTTGTAAATGGTACTAGCAGTGCTTTTGAAGCAGTTTATGGGATGTGAAAGTTGACTTATGTCAAGGTTGACTTTTACATCTTTTGCTCTAAAAATACCGCATACGATAGGTAAGATTCGGTTTTTCCAACTTGTTTCAAGTTCAAGAATGGGCTCGGGTTCTAGAAACGTTGCAGAAAGTCGAGTTGGTGAGATCAAACTGTTAATTAAAACATATTGGCGTGGCATCGAGTCCTTTCCGGAGTACGCAGCCCAAACTTGGCCCGTTGTGAAGTCATTTGAACACCAATTAGAACCCAAAACCGACCTCTCTGGGTTTCGTTTAGGAACCGGAACCATAAAAATAGGATCTTTTTCTTCTTCTTTTTCTTTAGCCATGGTTTGAGTATCAGGTTCTTGACTACGGTTTCTCAGAGCCAACAGATCGAGCTCAAACATGCCATTATGAACCCCGTCAATTTCTCCACCTGCGAATCTATAAACCGGCACATTATGAGCCAACATATATAATTCTCGTGGACCAATATGAAGATTAACTATTCCCCCATTTTCTCGTTCATAAATGCTTTTGAATCCGTCAACTTTAACCAGCGAACCACACTCGACACCATTATATATCGAATAATCAGAAATGCTTTTGAATCCGTCAATTCAACTGTTTGGAGGATTTTGAATCGGCGGTGTTGGGGAGAAGGAAGCGATTGATTTTGTGATTAAAAATATGTATGTACCAGATCTGAAATCTGGATGGGGAATTCATGTTGTTCAGGAGGTGAAATTGCTTGCGACAGTGACAGTAATTTTGGGGATTGGGAGAGATAAAGTTGAATTGACGAAATTACCCCTCACGTGTGACACACGTGAGGGCACTTAACGGCCTTTTTAACGTCACGTCCATTTTAGGGACTCTGAAGGCAACGAATTTCAAACTTAGGTACCAGTGATGTAATAAAAAACTATTAGGGAGGACGGGTGAAAATGGTGCAAACCATAGGGACGAACCATGTAATTAACTCTAAAAAAAATGAAAGTTTATCTACTTGATAAATTTGTTTTAGTTTGTCCACGCGAAAAATTTTCCGACTCCGCCCCTGACCTAGATCAAAGGCGCTGTTTTTTTGTGTGTGTTTTGTCAACTTTCAAAGTAAATTTAAATTCCAACTTTGATATGTCTAATGCTTTATGATCCGTGCTTACAATTTTAATTAGTAATTTTCATTTAGTTTATTATTAATTTACATTTTTAATTATGTTTAATCTTTGAAGTAGTCAAGTTAGTTATTTATTAGTAAAGTTTGTGGTAATAGTTATTATAATGGAAGTAGCGATTAGTTTATTAGTTTATTATAAGTATTGTATGTATTAAGTTTTTGTCAAAAAAGTTGTGTTAAGTTCATTGTAGTTTTAGTTCTTTCTAGTCTATTACTTTTAAGCTTATTAGCGGTTTTCCAACAAGTGGCAAAACCTCATTATGATACGAAGGTTCAACCCGGAACTTTGATTACGAAGCAAGAACAAAGTTCTACTAAACCAATCGTACTTTCTTCTTTGTCACAATCAATACTTTCATAGACGAAAGATATTTTATGAAACGAAACAAGATAACTCGAGATCGAGATCATTTGACGATTTGAATCACAAGTTATAACAAAGTAGACGGTTCCAACAATTTTTATTAATAATCAAATATATTTGAATATTAAAACACTTGAATAAACAAAATAGATCAATTTTGTTGATCATTAAGTAAAACACAAAAAGATAAACTCATCATAATAATTAACAATAACGATGGATACAAGACGAGTGCAAAAAGACGTCAAACGTATAATCAAGCAGTTTTTGGGGTCTTTCGATTGGGTTCAAAAACATATTTTATGAGCGAATCTTTAATGGATAAAAGCTCGGGAAATTCTGTCTTCAACTTAGTGGTGTCAAGCTCATTGTTGCTTCGTGGAGCAACGATCACTTTAGCTTGTTCCTCGACATTGAAGTTCTTCCATGTAAAGTTATTGTCTATATAATCGCGATACATTTCCAATATCTGGTTATGGCTAATGCAACCAGGGTTCGTGAAGTTATAAATCCCCGTGAGATTTCTCTTTGCCATTTCTATCGAGATTGGAAGGAGTTCATCAAGAACTGTCATGGAGTTAGGAATATCTACCACTTTCTCATAACGAGTAATTTTGGCTATAAAGTTTCGCGGGTTTGTTAAATCAGAAGATATTGGCATTCTAACGCGCAATGTGCATACATTCTCGTAGTTCTTGAGCAATTCTTCCACCTACACATCGAAACAAAATTTACTCATTAATCTTATGGTAAAAGGGATCACATTTGACCATCATAAATTTGAAGTATAGTCATTAATTTGACTCTCAAAGACAAAGTAACAAACTCTGACTTTTTATAGTCAAATTTGACTCTGAAAGTCAAAGTAACAAATCAAATTTTAAGAGAATTACATGAGTCGTTCATGTAGGTTTACCAAATTTCCGGATTTCATTATTTCTGAAAATTGGTTACGTTTTTACAAGAAAAGTAACACCGATGTTTTTTTCGTAGATATGTTAAATTTGTCAGTAAGAAATTTCGTAATTAATTTTCAGAAAGCATGAAATCCGAGAATTGAATAAAACTACAAAGATAATTTTTGTAATAAATCAAATTTAACTCATTACCATAGCTTTAGTCTTGGAGTAAAACGAGCCAACAAAATTCGGACTATCCTCTTCCTTAAACCCGACCCCCGACCCAATAACATGACCCGAATCATATTCAAATATACATCCCGTAGCATAATTAATCAAAATCAACCCTTTCTCACGACACACGTCAGCAAGAGTTAACGTTCCAACAACATTAACACGAATAGTTTCCACCTTATGGGATTCACACCAGTCAACATTAGGTCTCCCGGTAACGCCCGCAGCGTTAAAAACATGTGTCGGGTTAACCTCGTTAATATCAGCTAATAACGAGTCGCGTGACTCCAAACGGCCCGAACCATAGGTGAACGCAATGCCTTGAGATTTACATATGGTGCCTAACAAACCACCGATCCAACCGGTTTTCCCGTAAATTAAGAACTTGTATGAACCCATGAATATGATGACAGAAACATGGGATTCAAATTATGTTTTTTTTACTCAAGATTTGCGAAGTATGGGGAGAGATATCAGCGGTAAAAAAATGTCTGGAAATGAGGGATTTGGGTAAAATTTGAGGTTGTTTTTACCATTGGTATTTCTTTGTGGATTCACTTGTATGTAAAATCTTACGACATGTTTATTTACTTGTACATGATGAATAACTAAGGGATTATTACCTACCTTGACGGACTTACAACAAATTAAACGTGTAATAACATATTAACAATATGTTGGAATGAATTAGATTGATTCATGTAATCAACATACATCCTGATGATCCTGGGATGTTGTTGAATAAGTTTGCCATTGATTCCCAAAACGAGATGATCGTATTAGGATGGAATTCCGGTTATATTAGAACCGTAGTTGAGAGAAAACACTTGTGTGTGTTTTAGGATAGAAAATGGTGATAATCAGTGACCAACCCTCATTAGGGTTTATAATAGCCCTTATATACATACTCAAATTAGGAGTATGTACTATTTAGTCCTTGGTGTTTAATAAGTGTTTATTTTAAGCTCTCATAGTTCCGATCACCTAATGGGAAATCTATAGTGTCGTTAAGGTAAATACGTCCATCGAATATTCACTAGACACAGATTTCAGTTAGTGTCAGTCATCATATCAGTAAGGATAAATGATCAATGAGGGTCACAAATAATATGGGTCCAACATTCTCCCACTTGACCAAGTAGATCATTTATCTATGAGTATTAATAAGTCCGTACGAGATAATACTCATTTTGTTTCAAACCGAAATCATAGTCAATAAGTACATTCGTAGAGAAGAACATCTACTCAGGACCCCCACTAGTCAAACTATGACTCAAATTCAAAACCGAATAAGCAATGATAGACCAACTAAGACAAATTTTGTTATAATAATGTCCAACACAGTTATGCGCATAACCATACTTGGAGGGTTTCATACCCAGACGGGAATGAGAAGGTCGGAGTTAAGGTGTAAATAATAGACAAACAAAATCTGAATAAGGAGGAAAATTTTCATTAATAAATATTAATGACCAATAAGTACAACATGCTATTAAATTAAGTCTTTTGTAAGCCCCATATTCGACACGTGTCCTACGAATATATTAGGAGGAAGACCTTTGGTCATCGGATCCGCTAGCATGTCATGTGTACTTATGTACTCAACACAAAGAACATTTTCCTCAACCCGTTCGCGTACAAACAGATACTTTGTGTCGAGATACAGCCCAGCGCCAGTCGAACTGTTACTGTTCGAGAAAGTTACAGCAGCTGAGTTATCACAGTAAAGCTTCAATGGTCTAGAGATTGAGTTGACGAGTTTAGGGGTGTTCATTAAACGGTTTAACCCGAAAAACCACCCAATCCAAATGATTTTGGTTTATTTGGTTTGGCTTGTTCGGATTTGGTGCGGATAATTGACTATAACCGAATTTAAGTATTGGTTTTCGGATTGGATTTGGATTGTTAATAATTATATTGGGGCCCAACCGAATAACCGAATATATATGTTTTAATTCCAAATCTTAAGTTCGGAAGCTAGAACTATAAGACATTATCACATTTGAGCTTTTGATGATTTATTTTGACGTTTAGAAATATTTTACTTTATAACTAGTAAGATATATGTCTAACTTAAATTAGTTAAACTAGTTTGTGCGAAGATTAAAAAAAAAAGTTTTAAGTATACATCTTTAAAAGTTAATACAAGTTACCTTTGTTTAATTTTGGTATTTTTGTTTTATTTCTACGTTAAAATCGTGATGCGTATCGTAATAATCTGTGTAAACCATAATGGTTTATGTTCGTCTTTTTTATTTGGTTTTTACGGGGCCCAAACCGATTAACCCATTCATATATTTGGTTGGATTGGTTTGGTTTTGTTCAAATTTGGTTTGGATTTGGATGTGTAAAAAATATTTGAAAAACCAAATAACCCAATCCAAATAACCCTGATAAACCGAAAACCGACCGTTTGAACACCCCTAGACGAGTTTGAGTCCATTGATCAGGTTCCTTAACAACATCCCATGACATGTTGCATTATAAACGGCAACATATTCAGCCATCATAGTAGACGTCGTGGTCAGTTTCTGTTTATGACTCCGCCAAGAGATTGGTCCGCCAGCTAACATGAAAATATACCCAGAAGTAGATTTATGGTCTTCTTTGCTTTTAGCAAAGTAAGAGTCAGAATAACCTACTACTTCCAAGTTGTCACTTCTTCTATAAGTTAATTTGTAGTCTTTGGTCCCTTTCAGATATCGTAGAACCTTTTTAGCCGCTTTCCAGTGTGCTAATCCGGGGTTAGATAAGTAACGCCCCAGCATACCAGCGATGTAAGCGATATCCGGTCGAGTACAGACCTGAGCGTACATAATGCTCCCAACTACAGATGAGTAAGGTATCATCCTCATTTCAGCCTTCTCAGTTTCAGTGCTCGGAGTTTGATGAGGTCCAAATACGTCCCCTTTAACTACCGGAGCCACAGTGGGTGTGCAGTGCTGCATGTTATAGCGTTCTAGAATACGGTCAATATAAGCCCTTTGGGAAAGACCTAGAACACCATTACGTCTGTCTCGATGTATTTCGATACCTATAACTAGCCCTGTGCATAGTGGGTCGGACCGGACCGGACCGGACCGGGACCGGCCCGAGACCGATAAGCCTCAAAATCCAGGACCGAAGACCGGACCGATTGGGACCGGTCCGGGTCGGGTAGGACCGGGTCGGGCCGGGTAAAACCCGTCGGGTGGACCGAATTTTTGGTATTTTTTTTTTTTCTTTTCTTATGTTAATTTTTACATCACGGCAAATCTCTAGTTTGGGGAAAAGAAGAAATGTTTGTTGAACACAAGTGAACATCCGTGTTTGTTTACCATCAATGATTTTATACATTTATTTAAAAGTTTGAATAAAGATGGTCAATTTGATAGAATAAAAAGATTAAAAACTTAATAAAGTGAGGAGACAAAATTTAAAAATCATCAATCTAAACTTCATTACATAAAACTAAATTCCATATTCATTACAAATCCAAACTTCATTGCATAAAACTAAAACAAATTCCAATCTTTTAACAAAAAAAACTCCAAAGTTCATCTTAAATTTGCCCCGCTTCATTCATTACTCAAATGCAATCGATTGGATCTTCTCGTAAATATCTAAACACATAAAAAAAAAATAAAGAATATTATATTACAATCTTTTAATAAACCGAATATAATAATGCAAACGATTAAAATTACCATTTCCGACTTCATCGTCTTGTTCAACCGCTTCTTCGTGACTTGTTATTACTTTTTTACTTTTCCGAACCCAATCTTGGGTACAAAGCAAGGCTTCCACTAGTGTCGGGGATAATGAACTTCGTGTTTCACTAACAACTCTTCCGGCCGTACTAAACGCCGATTCCGATGCAACCGTAGTTACCGGAATCGCTAACATATCTAATATACAATATTTAAAGGTTAACATAATATTTTAAACACGAACAAATACTATATATATATATATATATATATATATATATATATATATATATATATATATATATATATATATATATATATATATATATATATATATATATATATATAACTAGTTACCTTTTGCCATTTTTGACATAATTGGATATCGACCCGCATTAACCTTCCACCATTGCAATATGTCAAAGTCATCATCTAATGGTTCACGGGGATCTTGTAGGTATTTTATGAATTCCGATTTAGTTTGACTATTGTTAGCTCCACTATCTTCTCCAAACATTGCAATGAACTTGTTCTTACTCTTGACTTTCACCACATCTTCCACAATTCCTTCCCGTTGAGTAGTAGAGCTTGAAACCGGTTCCTCGAACGCCAATTTATACTCGTCATATACAAGTTTCATCTTGTCTTGAACTTTCTCTTTCACCTCTTTGTCAACCTTTTCATCAAAGGCCGTTTCATCCTTATCTTTGGGATCTCTCATAAATCCCATTAGTGTTTTAAAAACATAGCGGATAAAAAATAACTTCATACGTGGATCTAAAACGACCGAAAAATAAAACATCAAGTTCATTTTGTCAATTGAACCCCAATACTTATCGAACTTGTCCCGCATAATATCACCAATTACCCTAAACCTATAATCATCATCTTTTTCAAGAGCCCGTAATTGCAAGTCTAAAGCTAAAACTTCACTAATGAATTCATGTGAAATGGGATAAGAAGAACCCGAAACCTATTAAGAAAAAACACATGCAACATAAAATAAATCAAGCTGTTAGAGGCTGTTACGTTTTTAAAAACTGGGCAAAACGTAATTTGAATAAAAAAATATACCCTAATCCATTAGAAAGTAGACTCAAAGACCTTTTCAACAAAAAAAAATACATATTAAAAGGATATACGGTTTGTCTTTTATGACCATTTTAAAACGACACATTCTCGAAAACAGTTTCGGTTAGAGGCTGTTACGTTTTTAAAAACTGGGCAAAACGTAATTTGAATCAAAAAATATACCCTAATCCATTATAAAGTAGACTCAAATACCTTTTCAAAAAAAAAAAAATACATATTAAAAGGATATACGGTTTGTCTTTTATAACCATTTTAAAACGACACATTCTCGAAAACAGTTTCGGTTAGAGGCTGTTACGTTTTTAAAAACTGGGAAAAACGTAATTTGAATCAAAAAATATACCCTAATCCATTAGAAAGTAGACTCAAATACCTTTTCAACAAAAAAAAATACATATTAAAAGGATATACGGTTTGTCTTTTATGACCATTTTAAAACGACACATTCTCGAAAACAGTTTCGGTTAGAGGCTGTTACGTTTTTAAAAACTGGGCAAAACGTAATTTGAATCAAAAAATATACCCTAATCCATTAGAAATTAGACTCAAACACCTTTTCAACAAAAAAAAAATACATATTAAAAGGATATACGGTTTGTCTTTTATGACCATTTTAAAACGACACATTCTCGAAAACAGTTTCGGTTAGAGGCTGTTACGTTTTTAAAAACTGGGCAAAACGTAATTTGAATCAAAAAATATACCGTAATCCATTAGAAAGTAGACTCAAACACCTTTTCAACAAAAAAAAATACATATTAAAAGGATATACGGTTTGTCTTTTATGACCATTTTAAAACGACACAAAATGAAGAAAGAAAAGTACCTTAACCGTTGTTTCCTTGAAGATTAACAACATTTTGTTGAGCTTGCGAACACGAACCCAATCTTCTTTTTTAGGAATATCGATCAACTCATTTCTAAATCCCGGATCTCTAAGATCATACAACTCAAAGGCCTTTTCAAACTTTTCGGCTCGTTCTAACATATCGTATGTTGAATTCCAACGGGTTTTACAATCGAGAATCAAACTAAATTTATGAGTTATGTTTTTGTCAATAACACATTGCTTAAACTTAGCGATTCTAGCCGGTGAACCTCTAATGTATCTTACGCTATTTCTAATACTTTCCACCGATGAATTAAACTCCCTAAACCCTTCACCAACAACTAAGTTCATAAGATGTGCCATGCATCGAATATGAATATACTCACCATTAGAAACCAAATTACGTGATTTTTCTTTAACATAATCAATCGCAACTTTATTAGGACCGGCATTATCAACACTAACCGTAAGTAAGTTGTTGATTTTCCATTCCTCCAAACACTCCATAACCGACACACCAATGTCTTTACCCATATGACTAAAAATTGGTTTAAAGTTAATAATTCTCTTATGTAAAATCCAATCATCATCAATAAAATGAGCGGTCATACTCATGTAATTAATTCTTTGAATACTAGTCCAAGTGTCGGTTGTGATACTTATCCTTTGTTTACAATTACTAAAGAAAATTTGTAACTTTTTTTTTTCTTCAATAAAATATTCCGCACAATCCCTAGACACGGTATAACGAGTTGGTATCTTAAAAAGAGGACAAACACACTCCATAAACTCTCTAAAACCTTCCTTCTCCACAAATGAAAACGATAACTCGTCAACAATAATCATCTTAATTAGAGCTTTACGTATCTTATCATAATCAAAAGACCACTTTTTAACACTACCACTACAACTATCATCACCCACTTTTACATATACATTAGGTTGATCTTTTACTATATTATTGGGATTTTTTTCACAAACCTTATAGTGTCTAAGCATGGCGGAGGTACCATTTTTATTTGAATCGGCGGCGTAAGTTCTTGAACAATAGTTACATCGCCCTCTTCTACCAAGTTTCTTAACCGGATCGTCATAGTATTTTTCGAAATGTTCCCAAATCCAAGACGTGTTCTTCCTTTCGTTACGCGTAACTTGCGATGGTTGTTTCTTTTTCTTATTCGCTATCTTAACCCGTTTTCTTTTTCCACCACTATGCCCACTTGATGAGCTTCGAGATTCATCACTTGAATTTGATGGTACCTCATTAACATTATCTTTTTCCATCTACAAGAGGAATAAACAACATTGTTATATATGATATTAATTAGGGAAAATGCACCGGATGACCATTGTACTACACAAAAATATCCGTCTAGGTCATTGTACAAAATTTACGTCTATCTACATCACTATACCACATTTGACCGTTTAAATTATAACCTTAACTTTAAGAAACCGTTTAAATAAATCATTTTGATGACCTGAAACCTGTTGGTAACCGCCACGTCACCCTTTCTCTAACTTTATATTTTCAACGTTATAAACAAGAAATTAGGGTTTATGAAATTTGCAGAGCTTCAATCGATCACACTTTTTTGATTGAATTTGATCCATTATCCGAGTTTGTGCAATCCGTGAATCTAAAATCATGTCAAAACCCAGATCAATTTTCACAAAATTTCTTCAATTTTCAAAACCCATTTCAAAACCCCCAATTTCCAAAACTCCAATTTCACACCCTAACCCTAATTTAATCCCTAAATTTCCACTAAATTCATCGAAAAATGTTTCTAGGGAGTCTAATCTTGTAACATCCCGGTTCTCGGAAATTAGAATATTTCGTAAGTATTTAGTTGTTTATAAAATAAATGTTTTATATTTATGTTATTTGAGAACTTATATAAGTAAAGGACTAGAATTGTAAGAAAGTTAGTTACTTTTAGTTAGAAAGGACTTATTTAGTTAATAATTCAAACAATAGATGTAAATTAAAAAGATTTGGGAAATGGAAGGACCAAATGTGTAAATTTCGAAAGTATGATGAGTAAGGCCATGAGGTGTCAAGAGCAGAATTTTTCCAATTAAAATTTAGAGGTGTTTGAGTGTATGTGAGAGTTCTTGAGACTAAGAAAAGAGTATTTTGGAAATTTTCAAATCAAAGTGTGTGGGATTAGTAAGGATTAAAAGAGAATCAAGAATAGAAGATAGAGTAATTTAGCTAATTTGGTGTTGGAGTAAAGAAGGTAAATTTATGTTTATCTTTGTTATTATTTGATGAATTTGAGTTATGTTAATATGTTATAATATTAATTGGATGTTTAATTGAAGAGTAGAAATGCTTAATTGGTTAAATTAGGTTTTTATAATTTGGGGATAATCTTGAGAATTGTTAATTTGAGCATTTGAGTATGTTAATTTAATGTTAGAATTGTATGTTTTAGTTTTATGAAGGAGATAGAATATGGTATAATGATTTCTCTAGTTGGTGTTGCCAAATGGGTCAAATGACCCAAGGAGTGGCAATTGGGTAGAAATTTGATTAAAGAGAAAGAAATGGTCATTTGTATGTATTGTTGATGTGTATGTATAAAATGGATAGAAATTTGATATACTTTCATGTATGTGTAAAAGTTAACGGGTCAAAAACCTTAGAAGTGACATGATGGGTAGAAAATGATTTAACCAAGTAATGTTAAGTTGTTAGAAGAAAATGTATGATAAAGTTGTTGGTTATGTGATTATGAGTATTGAAGTTTTAGTATTTTGACCTTGTAACTCAGATTTGAAAGATAAGGGCAAAGGGAAGGCAACGTAAAGATAGTGAACATAATTCGACATCAAGGTGAGTATACGAGGCTCATTTTCATATGGTTATGTGTTTAAAGTTTTGTATTAATCTATTGAACATTCATAAGTAAGTCATTTCAAGTTATGAATTGAATTGTTAACGGAATTAAGGTAAAAGGGTGGCGTATACTAACATGTAAGTGCAGGAAAAGATCAAAACGGAAATTACCCCCAGTCACTGGGCCAGTTGCGGCGCAACAGGGACCAGTTGCGGCGCAACTGGGACTCAGTGGCCATGTGTAATTTCCAGACATGTTAGTTGCGGAGCAATTGTTTTAGTTGCGGAGCAACTAGTACCTGGATCAGTTTTTAGTGTGTTTTAAAGTAGTTTAAGCATAGGAATGATATCATAACATATTATTATGTTAGAGAAGCATAGAAAAGACATTTATATGACTATAGAAAGTACAATGGACTTTCATTAGTCGGGGAGAAGTAGAGTTAACTTTAAATACATACCGCGAGGGTATACAAATAACTTTTAATAGTGAGAAGGAGCATGAACCAACTTCATATAAGTTGGGAGAAGAGATTGATAAGACTTAAATAGTCTTGGAGATTTTTCTTAACATATGTCTACGTATATTCACTAGCTTAATGCTAATCTAGTTTGTTGATGTTATGCTTATAGGTAAGAAAGACTTTTGAAATGCAAGGCAAGCACACAAGGCAAGGATGGGGACCTTTCTAGGAGTCAAATCTTTTGTAACGAGCTTCCGCTCTAAACATTTTAAATGTCATGTTAGTAGAAGTAGAACAATAACTTTTATTTTGGTGAAGTTATGCAAATGTTGTTGAATGTTTTCTTTTAAAAAAAAAAAAAAAAAAATTTAGTGTGTTTTAGATCCAAGTGTTTCAAATCTGATCAGGAATTTTATCGGATTTAGGTATTGGTGGTCCTCACGGAGATGCAAGGCTTATCGGATTTAGGTATCGGACAACACCATCTTCCACTTGAACCCTTCAGGTCGGTATCGTTTGTATTAATTAATGACCTGTGTAACGTAGGATATATGATTGACGACGAACGATTGAGAAGACGGAAGGTGGATTAGTGTTTGGTTATTGTTGTTGCAGGTGAGATCGAATCCCGGGAAGCCGCAGTGAGGTGGTTGACGGTCACGGAGACGGAAAGGGAACCAGATTGAAGGTCCGGTTGGGCTGCAGGAGGTCGGAGTACAGTCATCTTTGCCGGAGATTGATTTGAAAGAAAAAGAAGATGAAAAAGAGTCTGATTTTGATCTCCATTGAGTTGCTGATTATTGTTGTTGAAGTAATAATCTGGTGCTGATTGATGAATATTGACGCTATCACTGGTTCCCTTGTTTTATTCTCTGTCAAACGAGTTATTGTTATTTAGGATGAGAGATTGAGATTTTGATAGAGTAAATTAGGAGAGAGAGAGAGAGAGAATAAGTGGATTGTCACCGGGAGAATGGGTAATAATGTTTTAATTAGAAGGTTACTTGTGGTATAGTGATGTAGATAGACGTAAATTTTGTACAATGACCTAGACGGATATTTTTGTGTAGTACAATGGTCATCCAGTGCATTTTCCCTATTAATTAATATAAATTGTGATAAACCACAATAAACCATATTGTTATAAACCCTAATAACAAGCTTAAGCATGGCATAATAATGGATTTAAAGATAGATAAACATAATGTAAACAACCATAATTCGAAAAAACTTACTCTTTGATGATGAAGATTTCGATTTTCATGGTTTTTTTTTGGCTGGCCGTATGTTTTTTTTTTTTACCGTAGGTAATTTTTTTTTTTTGTTAAACGGTTTTAGTTTTGGAAAATGGAGGAATTTAAGGAGACAATCTAGTTTTTTTTTAAAATAATTTACAAAAACACCCTTTAATATTTAACAAGCTTACTAAACACCCCTAAATTATTAAAAAAAAAAAAAAACAAACAACAAATTCGGGTTAACCGGGTATTACCCGGACCGGACCGACACCCGAAAACACCAAAATATGATACCCGAAAACCGGACCGAGTAGAGATATGCGGGCCGGGCCGGGTTGACGGGTCCTAAACGGGCCGGCCCGTTTATGCACTGGGCTACCTATAACATAAGAGGCATCACCGAGATCTTTCATGTCGAAATTATGCGAAAGCATTCGCTTCGACTCATGTAGCAAATCCAAGTTGTTACTTGCAAGCAGAATATCATCCACATACAAAACAAGGATAATAAAGTTACTCCCACTGATCTTGAGATAAGTGCATTGATCCAATTGATTCTTTAGGAAGCCATCAGATTTCACGACTTCATCAAATTTAAGGTACCATTGTCGTGATGCTTGTTTCAACCCATATATCGATTTTTTCAACTTGCAGACCATGTGCTCTTTACCTTCTGGAATAAATCCTTCAGGTTGCTGCATGAATACGTCTTCTTGCAAGTCACCATTTAGGAAAGCGGTCTTGACATCTATCTGATGTAACTCTAAATCATAATGTGCTACGAGTGCCATGACGATCCTTAGGGAATCTTTACGAGAGACAGGAGAAAAGGTCTCTTGATAATCAATTCCTTCCTTTTGAGTAAAGCCTTTTGCAACCAGTCTGGCCTTATAGCGTTCGACGTTTCCATTCGGGTCTAATTTGGTTTTGAAGACCCATTTACAACCAATTATTTTGGATCCTTTAGGAAGTGCAACCAATACCCAAACGCCATTATGCTTCATGGAATTGAGCTCTTCAATCATGGCTTCAATCCAATGAGTGGCCTGATCACTATTAATAGCTTCTCGGTAAGAGGTTGGATCAGTAAGTTTCCCAATATTTTCGACTTCAGCCAGATAAGTTTCGAAACCATCAAAATTAGTGTTTCTGCGAGCCCTTGATGATCTCCTGAGCTGAATTACGGGTTCAGTAACAGGAACAAGCGGTTCTTCGGCGTTTAGATTAGGAGGCATAATGGGAGGTTCAACCGGTTCATTAGGAGATCCAGGCATAACGGGAGCAGCGTTGGGTACAAGAGGAGTTATCGTAGGAATCGTAATAACCGACGAGTGGTTTCCCCCCCGCTTCTTGTACTTCTTGCAAATCTAAATCAGGATTTGTCGTGCTCCCACTGATCTCTGAATTTTCGAGGAAAGTGGCATGTTGCGTCTCTATGATGCGGTTAGAGTGAGAACGACAGTAAAAACGATAACCTTTTGAGTTCTCGGGATAACCAATAAAGAAACATGTAAGGGTTTTAGAATCCAGTTTCTTTAAGTTGGGGTTATAGACTTTTGCTTCGGCATGACAGCCCCATACTTTCATATATTTTAGACTTGGTTTCCTACCTGTCCAGATCTCATAAGGAGTTTTAGGGACAGATTTTGATGGAACCCTATTGAGTATATGAACAGTTGTTTTTAAGGCCTCAGTCCAAAGAAATTTGGTTAGGTTAGTGTTGGCGAGCATACTTCTCACCATGTCCATTAAAGTTCGGTTTCTCCTTTCAGCAACACCATTCTGTTGAGGAGAACCTGGCATGGTGTATTGGTTAATTATGCCATGTTCCTTGCAAAAATTATAGAAGGGACCAGGAGCTTGACCAATATCAATATGTTTACCGTAATACTCACCTCCCCTATCTGATCGGACAACTTTTATCTTATGATCAAGTTGGTTTTCAACCAAAGTTTTATAATCGACAAAAGTTTGTAAGGATTCAGATTTTTCTTTAATCAGATAAAGGTGCATATAACGTGAATAATCGTCAATGAATGTAATAAATGATGTATGTCCTGTTATTGATGCGGGATAGGGGCCACTAATATCAGTATGAATTATTTCCAACAAGTTGGAACATGTGGTGGCTCCTTTCTTGTTCCCTTTAGCCATTTTGCCTTTGAGGCATTGAATACATGTTTCAAAATCACTAAAATCAAGAGAGGGTAAGATTCCTTCTTTTACGAGTCGTGTCATGCGATCTCGTGAGATGTGGCCGAGACGTTTATGCCACAATATGGAGGAATTCTCTGCTTGTTTAGGTGATTTTGTCTTTGTTTTAGTTATGTCATCAATATTAAGAGACAACAAAGACTGTGAGAAATTATGGTCTAGTTCTAATTTATACAGTAATCCATCCAAAAAAACCACAACCAAATAATTCATTATTAAGAGTAAAAGTGATCCTGCCACAACCATGAGTAATTACATAACCTTCAAGATCAAGTCTAGATATAGATACAAGGTTCCGAGTAATTCTCGGTACATATAAGGTATCTATTAATCTAATACACTTTCCGGTATTCATATGTAAATTTAAAGTCCCCATGGCTTCGACATCTAAGAGATCACCATTTCCAACTCTAAGTTTTCTTTGGTCCTTTGGTAGCTTCTGGATTGTAAGGAATCCCTGTAAGGAATTGGTCACATGGACCATAGAACCAGAGTCACCCCACCATGTATTAAATGGAACATCAGTAGTAAAGGAATCAAATATTACGTAAAGAATGTTACCTTTCTTAGCTAGCCAGTCCTTGAATTTAGAGCAATCTTTCTGTCCGTGCCCTTTGGCGCGGCATAATTTGCAGTTAGAATTGCTTGTTGAGGATTTAGGGCCAGAGGTAGCAGCACCATGATTTTGGACTTTATTTTCAGTCTTATTACTGTAGTTACCTTTCCTCTTCTTGGAGTTTGAAGTGGTAGTAAGGTGAACAGCTTCAGGTTGAATGTGCTTAAGACGATCTTCCTCTTGAACGCACATAGCAATCAGTTCACTTATCGACCATTTATCTTTCATAGCATTATAATTCACTTTGAAAGTGTCGAACCGAGCAAGCAAGGAAGTCATTATGAAATGCACAAGAAAATTTTCTGAGACTTCCATTTCCAAATTCTTAAGCTTATGAGACATGTCAACCATCTTCATTATGTGTTCACGGACACCACTAGAACCTTCATATTTAAGAGTTAGCATCTGTAGCATTAAACTACTCGCAGTTGCCTTAGACGATCCCTTAAAGTGATCCTCAACAGATGTGAGGTAAGTTTTCACTTTGTCTTTATCAGGGATAGCTCCTCGGATGCTGGGATGAATTGAGTTCTTGACCATCATTAGTGACAGCCGATTCGCCCTTTCCCACTTCTCAAAGTCCGCTATCTGAGCCGCAGTAGATGCAGCAGTAATAGCTGCGGGTTCATCATGGCGAATAGCATAGTCAATGTCGAGCATTCCCAGAGTTAAGTAAAGTTGATCCTTCCAAGAAGTGAAATTAGCACCAGTAAGTGCCTCAATGCCGAAGTTTGGTACTCCTGTAGTGGAGAATAAGGAGGATTTAGGTTTATGATACGAGTTTTAGAAGATTTTATATTGACAGAGTTAGCTATATAAGGCAGACTAAGTAATGTCCCTTAAGGTAATAGAACTAGAGTAATGTCTAAAATAAGTAGACCTAATAGTAATGTTCCTGAGACTAAGACCATATTAGTAATGAAGCCAATGATAGGTAAGCCTATTGAAACACCAAAATAATAAGCTAAAGTAAGGCTCTACTTAGATGTTACATCACCTTTGGGCAGAAATAACTAATATCTAAGTAAAATTATGAGCATAAGGTTTATGCAACACAGCGTTTGTCTTTTGACCTTTGGGCAACAAAATAGAACATCGTGTTTTAAGGCATAATAAGAATCCTTTTAAGCACATAAGTATATTAAATCACCTTTGGGCAGAATTAATATCCTACGTGTTTATTATGCTAAAGGAAAAAAATGCAATCATAGGAATCACCTTTGACCTTTGGGCAACAAAAGATGAAAACATGAATATTAGTGCATAAGTATAATAAAGTCACATATAAATAAGGTGACTAAATCAATTTTAAAGATGGCCAAATTAAACCAAATTGATTTTAATACAGTCGGCAAGTTAGGCGACCAATTTTGGGTCAGACGGTAAATAAGGCAACCAGTAAAACTCTAAAAAACCGACCAAATTAGGGTCTTTAGTCATTCGTACGGATGAGATTATATTCGTACGGATGAGTATAGATTCGTACGGATGTAAGTCCAGGTTCGTGCGTATGAACAAATCAGGTTCGCATGAGATGATCCTTAGTTCGTGCTAATGAACAAGTTAGGTTCGCACGAATCAAGCAACACATTCGCACGTATGAGACTTCATCCGCACGTATGAACAAATCAGGTTCGCATGAGATAATCTTTGGTTCGTGCTAATGAACAAGTTAGGTTCGCACAAATCAAGAAACTCATTCGCACGTATGAGACTTCATCCGCACGTATGAACAAATCAGGTTCGTACGGATGAGCCTTCATCCGCACGGACGAAGTTCATCGGAAATTAGGGTTGCTGTTGCGCCGCAGGTCTAAAATAAAAACACCATTTTTCCATCAAAAAACAAAACCGCCGGCCAGATAATTTGCAGAACAATAATAGCAATAGCCAGGCAATAAATAAACATTAACCAAAGGATAATCACGAGCCATTGGCTCTGATACCACATGTTGGAATGAATTAGATTGATTCATGTAATCAACATACCTCCTGATGATCTTGGGATGTTGTTGAATAAGTTTGCCATTGATTCCCAAAACGAGATGATCGTATTAGGATAGAATTCCGGTTATATTAGAACCGTAATTGAGAGAAAACACTTGTGTGTGTTTTAGGATAGAAAATGGTGATAATCGGTGACCAACCCTCATTAGGGTTTATAATAGCCCTTATATACATACTCAAATTAGGAGTATGTACTATTTAGTCCTTGGTGTTTAATAAATGTTTATTTTAAGCTCTCATAGTTCCGATCACCTAATGGGAAATCTATAGTGTCGTTAAGGTAAATACGTCCATCGAATATTCACTAGACACAGATTTCAGTTAGTGTCAGTCATCATATCAGTAAGGATAAATGATCAATAAGGGTCACAAATAATATGGGTCCAACACAACAATCAGAAATCATACGGATGTTGTTATGATAACTTTTTTTCAACTCTTGTATAATCTAAACTTTTTAATATATATTTTTATATAAACGTTAGCATTACATAGAGACTGTATGCTAAACAAAGAAAATTATAAAAGTAGTACACGAGATGGGTTTATGATTATGTTAACATCTTGACAAATTAACAAATGTTTAAAAGAGATGCAATGAGAATTCGACAAAACAAATAAGGTGAAAACTAAAGTGCTAAATGAAAATTCCGGTTATGGAACAATAAATTTGGATTGTGTTTAGGTGGTAAGTGATTTTTCTGATGAAGAAGAGATCTCGAGTTCGAGCTTTGCCTGAGGGTTTTCTCTTGTGAGATAAATAAGATATCTCTTTGTAGTAGTGTGTGAGTTTATGAGTTGCATATTACCTAACTGGATGTTCTTGTGGTCCCAAACCGCTATATGCCTTTCAGAATGAAAAAATAAAATAGAAATTTCAATTCCATGGCTAAATAGTATATAGGGAGTGTCTAAAAAACTAAACTAAGTGGATGGCGAAAACCCAACTCATGCAAAACTTATTGTTATCAAACGCAAACTACGAAAGCAAAATCCAATAAACTAAATAGGAAAATATGGTGAAAGACAATTTAAATAATGTTAGCTAAGACTAAAATAATCGAGTTAAAACTTATAATGGTTTTCGAATGTCACGTAGCCTTAAGTTTCTAATGAGCAAAGTTTCTATGATCAAACATTGGACAACCTTTTGAACATCAGACGTATTATTATTTAAATAAGACATGATTTCCTTGGTTTGGATTTATGAATCAACAAATTTGTTTAACTGAAGAAAAATAGAAACTAAACCATGTGTAAAAGTAATTAATCGATTAATTAAACTTTGATTAGTTTTATTAAACCATATCTAAAACATAGTTTTAAATGATTATATATTTATTGAGCGAGTATTATGTTAAAGCTTATAAAAATGGATTCTTTTTAGGATGTTTTAAAACCGTAGATGAAGTTTCTAGAATAGTTGAAGCTAAATCTTACTCAAGAGTAATTTCAATACATATCACTACAACAATTCTGATCTTGGCGACGACTAAACATCGTCCCTAAATGGCAAAAACTCGACGCTAAAGGGTTTTCGCGACGACATATCGTCCCCTACGTGTTGACGGTGACTCTTTGTCTAGAAAAGGCTTTAGACAAAAATAAAACTTTTCCCGACAACATGTTGCTAAATATAGTGGGGGAAACATTTGGCTTTTTGAAGCCAAATTATCTTAAGTAAAAACAAAATAAAAAAGGGATTTGAATTTAGTAACAACAAGTCGTTGGGAAAGGTGTTTGTCAAAATGTTGACTATAACATAGTCAAACAAGTGTCTATTTTGTCGTTTAGCGACGACACCCGGTCGACGCTAGAAAGCCTCATATTATTGTAGTGTATATGTAATTTTATTTTTGTCAAATCCAAACCTCTATTTTTGTTAAATTTTGACCACTAGGGCTTATCCAAGTGGTTATAGCATACTGTCTATCTGTGGAAGGTCTCGGTTCGATACTTTCTCTCAGAGTGGATAACCCCAACTAAATAAAACTCGTAGAATGAGTTTGTTAACAATAAATGTATAATTGAGTATTTTGTAGTTAATGCATATGCATTTATCATATTTGATGTAATTAATACCCTTTTTTTTATATAAAATGTTTGATTAACATGTACCCTTTATGTAAGCACTAATAAATAAAACTGAAAGTTTGTTAGCATTAAGTTAAACAATTTATTATGGAGTTGGTAAATCTCTATAAATTGACCATAAAGGTATCAATGAAATATGAAAACCAACTTTTCATTTGGGTTGAAAGCAAATTTAAAATAGTCTAATGAGCGCCCCTTTAGTCTTCTTTTTCGTTATCTTTACAACATTTCCGGATACTTATATTGCTACCGGTTCCATAGAAAGTCCTTGTGTTGTACTTGTTAGATGGTATGTGAATGTTATTAATGATATCTCCGAAGATATCGTACTTCATGTAAAATCAAAAGATGATGATCTCGGAAATCATACACTTCCATTTAATGGAATTTATGATTGGTCTTTTTGTTTGACACCATCAACAGTCTTTTCTGGCGAGTTCTGGTGGGGTTCGAAATATGCATCATTAAATTTGGTTGACCATCACGCTTTTGAGATGTGTGATAGATTTCTTTCTACCGCACATTGTTATTGGTTAGCAAGACCGGAAGGGTTTTATATAAGCAAGGAAAACAACCCTTGGCCTAATAATAGTTGGCATTTTGAAAAACCTTGGCCTTAATAAGTGTGTAACATTTGTGATTTATAATAATAAAAAGAATGATATAACATAAATATACAACATTTGTGAAAAACCTTGGCACTTAACTTTTTTCCTGATTCCTTTTTGTTATATCTTATATCCCGAAAGCGAAGCGATGATATTTGATATACAAACAAAAATTTTATAAAATGTTACATACAAAATGAGTTGTCATTTTGTAAATGGTGAAAAAGAGAATGAGTGCTTTTATGTGATTGGTCACATATCAATAACTACCCATTTTGTATGCAATTTTTTGTAAACTCTTTGTATGTGTAGCATTCCTCTTTAAAATTAGTTTATACTGCTTTTCATATTGACAAGTCACAAGAGTTGGTAGGAAGATCTCTTATTACAAAAATATGTTATACTTTAGTTTATGAGTGTTATATTACGTTAAAATTCATATGGTTGGTGACAATATAGAATAAATTTTATTCAAATCGTTTTTATTTCCTTTTCAATAACAAGAGAACAAGTAACAAATAACTATTGGGTAAATTAGACAAGGGTTAATTATCTAAACTACAATTTACTTGCAGAGTCAAAGTAAAAAAAAAATCATACAAATTTTCTCGTTTGTAGCGTTATAATAAATTAACTTCCGATGATACTTGTATAATACATGAACTTTCAAAATCCGTTGCAATATGATAAATTTGTAACCAGTTACCTGCAATACTTCAAACAAGGCATACACGTCAGTTTTTTTTTTTTTTTTTTTTTTTCTTTTTGAAATCAAATAAAAGTACATAATCAAAGCTACCCAAACTGGCACTCTTGACCCAACCTGTCACAACTACCCAAACTGTCACTCTTGACCTATATACATCAATGTTAAACCCTAATTTCATTTCCCTTTCTTCCCTAATTTCATTTCCCTTACTTCCACAATTTTGAAACAGAAAACTAAATTAAAAATATAATTTGTTTAAGTAACCTTGACCCACACTTTGGTTCAGGATATTCCACAAACACCTTGTATGTACACTTTGAGAACTTATATTGTGGATATGATTTGTTTAAGCAACCTCCACCATTAGACAACTGAAACATAGTACCGTGACTTAAAAGTCACGTTATGAAAACTGAAACTCGTTAAACTGATTTTAAAGCCAAAATTCAAGATGAAGTCGAACCTTAAATAGCCACTAAACCATCAATGACTTTATACATCTTTTTCATGAATGTAACAAACCGTTAACAATCTGAACAAAAAAAACATGACTTAACACACTATCAATTACTTTTTCATCATCCAAAGCACTTGCTGATTCACTTGATCGGGTTGTGGGTAGTTCTCTAGCAAACAAGTCTATTTGCCAATCATGGTCTTGATCATCTGTTATGTATGAAAAATACGATTTACTTGATCGAAGTTTGTTTTTTATAAAAATATTGTTCTCTTGCAGATGTGATAGTGCACATGTTTCTGGTCGTCTCTTTAGGAATTTACAAGCTGCCAACCATATTCCAAGACATACCACAACTTACCAGCATTGCCGACAGTAAGAGTACCAAAAATGAATTATGCATAAAAAACTTTGTTTTTTTCGTTATATTAACTTAAATCGACGATGAATTGCAAGTGGTTTTGATTCCGCTATTTCTTCTTTCTTTTCATGATCCGAGCATGGTTTTGTTGAATTAGGGTTTTGATTGAACAACAGCAGATTGATTTGGATTATTTTGATAGAAATTGAGAGATTTTTGATTTTGGGGGAGATTAGGGTTTCAATTTTGGAGAAAGAGAAATGAGGGTTTGATTTTGGGATAATGATATAGTAATTAAATAAAACTAAATTACATAATAGGTGAAAAACAATAATAGTAAAAAAATTAAAAATTAGAGGGCAAAAAGAATTCAACGGTAACCACTAAAAGTGAACAAAATTTTGAAATTGTTTATCACATAGTGATGGATTTTGAAAGTACATGTATTATACAAGTATTATCGGAATTTGGTTTATTATAACGCTACAAATAAAAAAATTCATATCGTTTTTTTGACTTTCACCTTTAACTTGCACAATGAACTTTGTTTGATATTCATAATCATTTAAAGTTAATTTTGATATTTATTTTTGACCATGTTTTTTTTGTTTTGTTTTTGTTTATAAATTCTTACTTAAAACTTATATCGTAATATGATTTATGTGTAGTAACCTTTTATTGAAAATTAGAAACTATATAGAAACAAATATAACCCTTACATTATCAAAGCGTTTGGTTATATTTTATTTATTTTGAGACTACTTTCTTATACTCACTAAAAGAGTATGAGTGACATTAACAAAATATGAATACGTCGTATGATAATATTTTGATTTAAGTTTAAAATACAACTTTTTATTTTAAAACGTTGTCAAAAAATAAATATCATAACCATCTTTAGATGATAAAGAGAAACATTTAAATTGTCTGAAATATTCCATTATAAGTTTTAAATACGGATTTTGTAAAGAATCATTGTCAAATATATATATATATATATATATATATATATATATATATATATATATATATATATATATATGGTAAACTTTGGATGATTAGAAGAAATAAAACAAAGTATGTTGTTTAAAAGATGTCTAAAAGTAATTTATGATGACAATTGACAAAGTGATAGAAAGTTGACATTATAGTTAATTAACTTTAAATATAATACATGATAGTTTTAAACTTTTAATTCTTTTCTCCAAAAAAATAATTAAGTGATTATTTAGGGTTATGATAGTTGAATTTTTTTTTTTGATGAAATGAAAAAAAGAAAAAAGAAAAAAAAAAAAAAAAAAAAAAAACCAAACTCATTTAAAAGAGAAAACTGATAAAACAAAAATGTTTAAACCGGACTTGATATTTTTTTAAACATCTATGAAAATCGAATATATCAATATACAATATATTGGCCCAAAACGACCTCGCTCACCGAGAGTTCAACTTTTCAATGCGTGAAGAATGGAGATGAAAGAGAGTATTTTTTTTTTTGTGCCATTGTTGAAGATTAATATGGATCGAAAAACAATAAAGATAAACAAATATTCAACCAATATACGCGTTGATTATTATTAGAGAAACTCGGTTTCTAAAAACTCTAACAATTGTTCTGCCTAAATCTATACATCGGTATCACTATATATAGACTAGGATAATTAGTATACGTATTGGATTAGAATACGTATTGGATTACAATTCTTATTAGTGGGAAATAAGAAACTCTCCATGTGAATGGGTCGACCCGCAGCCTAAAGCACATGGACGATCCAACCATTCTCCAACCATCACCGCCTGAATGGTTGAAGCGGCAATTCTCCCAAACCGAGTAATGTTCTCATCTCACCAAACTTGACTCGTGCTAAGGCCTTCGTTAGAGGATCCGCTACTTGACTGGTTCCCGCTACGTGTTCGACTTCAACTTGCTCGTTTTCCACACGCTCACGAATGAAGTGGTAACGAGTGTGAATGTGCTTGCTCCTTCCATGAAACACCGAATTTTTAGGCAATGCAATTGCTGATTTGTTGTCTATACGAAGCAACACCTTTTGCTTCTCTAATCTGGTTACTTCCGCGAGTAACTCTCTTAGCCAAACTGCTTGACACGCCGCTGAAGTAGCTGCCATGAACTCGGCTTCACATGACGATAAGGACACTTTATCTTGCTTTTGTGAACACCACGTGATAGGGGATTTTCCAAGAAAGAAAATATGACCAGTAGTGCTCCGACCATCATCCACGTCTACATTATGACTGCTGTCACTATAACCCAGAAGTTTCAACTCATCGCATCTCTCGTATCTTATTCCAAGTGAAATTGTACCGCGAAGGTAT
This sequence comes from Senecio squalidus, assembly GCA_910822075.1. NCBI lineage: Eukaryota > Viridiplantae > Streptophyta > Magnoliopsida > Asterales > Asteraceae > Senecio > Senecio squalidus. The sequence goes on from CAJVGC010000065.1 coordinate 7,865,089, forward strand.
CGAAGGATTTTCTTGACTGCATTCGCATGAGATTCTCTCGGACTTTGCATATAACGACTCACTATCCCGACTGAGTAAGCTAAATCCGGACGAGTATGCAGAAGGTAGCGTAAGCACCCTACTACCCTCCGATAATGGGTGGCTTCAACTTCTTTTTCATCTGTGGCTTTCGATAATTTTAGTCCCGGTTCCATTGGATATTCTGTAGCATTGCTTTCATTCATGCCCGTTTCTTTCAAGATTTTCATAGCATAGTCCGCTTGCTTGATTGTTATGCCATCATTTTCTTGAGAAACTTCAATTCCCAAGTAATAAGTCAACAAACCAAGATCAGATATTTCAAGCTTTGAAGACATCATGCTTTTGAATTGGTTTGTTATTTCATGACACGTTCCTGTTACGAATAAATCATCTACGTACACAGCCACAATGATGTATTCACCTCTCGAAACCTTTTTGTAAACTGCTGTTTCATGCAAGCATCGTTTAAAATCCATTCCTCGTAGGATGCCATCAAGTTTAATGTTCCATGCCCTTGGAGCTTGTCGTAAGCCATACAAAGCTTTTGATAACTTGTAAACTTTTTCTTGCTCTCCCTCCTTTACGAAACCCTCGGGTTGACATACGTACACTTCTTCTTTCAATTCACCGTGTAAGAAGGCCGTCTTTACATCTAAGTGGTAAATCTTCCATCCTTTCCCGGCCGCAAGAGCAATCAATAATCGTATTGTCTCGAGTCGTGCTACCGGCGCGAAGACTTCATCAAAATCAATGTCGTATTCTTGAACGTAGCCTTTTGCTACGAGCCGAGCTTTGTACCTTGAGATTGAACCGTCCGCATTTCTTTTGATTTTAAATAACCACTTTAGTTCGATTGCTTTGGCATGCTTGGGTAGGGTCACTAGCTTCCAAGTTTTGTTTTTTTCGATTGACTCGATCTCGCTTATCATCGCTTTAAGCCATTCAGCATTCAATATGGCTTCTTTAAAATTCCTTGGCTCCTCATCACATGTTAGCATTAATTCGTACATGTTTAGTTCATAGTCTTGTAAACGGATAGGTAAAACCGAGACACGATTGGAACGACGTACCGAGTTAGCATCAAATTCGTTATGCCCGTTGGACTCGTGATCGTTACTCGACACAGATTTTGTTGAGGTTGGAGCTTCCGCCGCTGAGCTCATCGCTGGCTGTGGGCTCATTGCTCCTGGACTTGCTTCGAAGGATTGTTGCGTCGTGGCAGTGGGTTCGGTTTCTGTTGGGTCCATAGGAATAGGCTCATTTGTCACCATGTATGGTACTACAAATGTGCCAGACTCAGTTTGATTGTTGCTACTGCCTTCATGCACTTCATCCTTTTTATTCCAGTTCCATGCCACTTTTTCGTTGTAAGAAACATTGCAACTTATGATGATTTTGTTATCCTTTGGGTTGAATAAGCGAACACCACCTGAACCGGGTTCCTTTCCAAAATAAACCAATGGTCTTGATCTATCGTCTAGTTTCTTTAGATGTTTCGAAACAATCCTTTCGTACGCGACACATCCGAACACCCTCACACCTTCAAGACTCGGTTTTTGCCCATAGAATTTCTCATAAGGTGTAACTCCTACCAATGCTCGCGTAGGGGTACGATTAATGATATAAGTTGCATGCCGAACGGCTTCACCTCAAAATTGATTTGGAACTCCTCTTGCTTTCATAAGACATCGTGTCATCTCGATTAGCGTTCGGTTTCTTCGTTCCACTATGCCGTTTTGTTGGGGCGAGTAAGGAGCTGTTAACATTCTTGCAACACCTTCTTCATCCCAAAATCGATTAAATTCGTTTGAAGTAAATTCACCGCCTCTATCGGTATGAAATGTTTTTATTACTTTGCCGGTTCGGTTTTCGATTGACCTTTTAAATCTTTTGATTACTTCCGCTGCGTCGCTTTTATGTTTCAACAAAAACGACCACATGTATCTCGAAAAGTCATCAATGAGAACTAATATATAAATATTAGCGGCTTGAGTGGGAGGCTCAATCGGTCCACAAATATCTCCGTGTACGACTTCGAGAATATTTGTCGACTTATACTTAGTTTTCTTCGGGAACGTGTGTTTATGTTGTTTGCCTATCACGCAAACTTCACAAACTTTATCTTGATGATTTAAAGCCGGTACTCCGTTAGTCAACTTGTGCATCATCTTCACCGCGCCAAAGTTGATATGGCCGAGACGCTCATGCCACAACCAAGACTCATCATCACTTTTTGTTAGTAAACAAAGAGGTTTTCCAACGTTTAGTCGGGTTTTATAAAGACGATTTTCACTTCGCGGGACCTTCATGAGCAATTTTCCATTCTGATCTTTCATTGTCAAGAAATCACCATAAAGTCGGATATCACACCCGGATAACGTACACTGGTCGAGACTTATAACATTGCTTTGAAGTGATGGAATATAGTAAACATTTTTCATTATTTTCCGTTCTCCGTATTTATCAATAAACAGAATCGATCCCTTCCCTTTTATGAGTACGCACGAGCCATCTCCAAATCTTACTATTCCCGTTATACGTTCATTCAATTCCGAAAAATAAGAATATGTTCCGGTCATGTGATTGCTTGCGCCATTGTCGAGGTACCAAACATTGTCGTTGTCTTGGCTTGGTCCGGGTTTGGGAGGGACATATTTGTCTTCGTTTAGAAACACAGTTTCTTGTTTCATCATAAAAAAATGTTCCTTCCTCGTGATTCTCACCTTCTTGAGTTTGATTAAGGTTTGCTTCCTGGTTACGCCATCGGTCCGGGCATCTCGACACAAAGTGTCCATACTTGTCACAACGGTAGCATTTAATTTGAGACATGTCTCGCTTCTCATTATTATTACTTTTTTTCTTTTCATCGCCTTGGTTATCATGTCTCTGGGTGTTACCTCTACCACGACCACGTCCACCCCCTCGTCCCCTTCCGTATGATCCACACCCTCTGCCACGACCCGAGTCTTGATTTCGATTGGATTTTTCGGTTATGGCATACATTAGCTTTTCACCAGAATCGGACGCATTATCGGTTTCTTTTGTCCGTTCCTCGTAAGATTTTAGCCTTCCAACAACATCTTCATATGAAACCGATTTTAAATCCAAAACTTGTTCAAGTGCCGCTACGATGTGCACGAATCGTTTAGGAAGGCTTGTAAGAAATTTCTTCACTAACTTTTCTTGCGAAATCCTTCCTCCGAGTGACGCCGAAACAGCTGCAATACCTGAAAGCTTTGAAGAAAAGTCATCAATCGTACCTGTTTCTTTCATCTTTAAAGATTCGAACTCCGAAGTCAAGGTTTGCAAACGTGCTTCCTTCACCCGATCTGCACCTAAGTTTCGGGATTTGATCGCATCCCACATCTCCTTTATTTGTAGGATCAAGTCTTCCGGAATTGATTGAAACAACAAACCCATCACGATGTTGTTTTTCTTTGCATCCGTTGATCCCGGATCAACTACGTCCCAAACTTCATGAATGCCTAGTAAGACCTTCATTCGCATGTGCCATATAGTGTAATTCAAGGCTGTTAACTGCGGCCATTGAAACGCGATCGAGTGTTTCTCCTTTGCGGGGGATTTGTATCGCTGGCCGATGACATGATTAATCGAAACCGTATTATAAAAATCAGCCTAAAAACAAAAAAAACCAAAAACAAAAAACAAAAAGAAAGAAAAATAAAAGCCTTTTTTTCTTTTCTTTTTTTTCCACTTGATTTTTCTTTTGCTATTTGTTTTCCTCACGGGATTTTTTTTTTCTCTGTTTTCTTTAAAGCCTGTCCCAAATTTTTTTATAGGCCCAACAAGAACACATACCCCTTTTCTTCTTGGCTTCTTGGTAGCTGACGAGCACAAACAGAAAAAAGAAAAAACCCTTCTTTTTGGTAGCTGATGAACACAGAACAGAAAACAAAGAACTCTTTCACGCTTCTTCGCAAACCAGAGAAACAAAGCTTCAAAGCTTCCTCTTTTGAACCACGATTAACCGTGGCTCTGATACCAATTGAAGATTAATATGGATCGAAAAACAATAAAGACAAACAAATATTCAACCAATATACGCGTTGATTATTATTAGAGAAACTCGGTTTCTAAAAACTCTAACAATTGTTCTGCCTAAATCTATACATCGGTATCACTATATATAGACTAGGATAATTAGTATACGTATTGGATTAGAATACGTATTGGATTACAATTCTTATTAGTGGGAAATAAGAAACTCTCCATGTGAATGGGTCGACCCGCAGCCTAAAGCCCATGGACGATCCAACCATTCTCCAACAATTGTTTTGTTCAATCATACTATATTTTCATTGGGTTATCTAGGATCGTCCCAATTTGGTATTAAATTGATTTTTTTGATCTTGTATTAAAACATTCTCATTTTTGTAAGAAACATAACAAAATATGCAATACATTAATTCTATATATATTTTTTTATAACCATTAGCATTTATTTTTAATTAAAGTTTGTCAATATTAGAAAAAATATTGATTCGGGTATTAAAACTTTTCTATAAAAATTTCAAATGGCTTTTAAAATCTAAATATAAATGAAGAGACTAACCAACTCAGCTAAAATCATTTTTAGTTTATTGCAACAACAATGCGTAGCTTGTTAGTCATTTTCTTTCTCATTGTCATCTCATCATTTTCCAATCCTGTAAAAGCATCTTCAATAAAATTTCCATGTATTATTCTTGTTCGATGGCATATGTTTGTAACCAACGCTATGCATGAGGATATCAAATTTCACTTGAGTTCACGAAATGATGATCGTGGAAATCATACACTTCCTTACAACAACGGTAGCTATGAATGGTATTTTTGTGAAACTGGACAAATTGTGTATACTGGAGAGGAGAGTTCTGGTGGGGTTCGAAATATCAATCTTTGAATTTGTTTGATAGCAAGGCTTGGCAAAAGTGCAATAACGGAAGATTCGTTACTCAACATTGTTACTGGTTAGTAAGATCAGATGGATTTTATATTAGTAAGAATAATGCAGAGTTTCCTGCGGGTTGGGAGTTTGTTAAATCGTGGCCATAAAAAAACTTGTAACACCTTCATTTTGTTGGTATTTGAATAGTTTTAACAAATGTGTGTCCGTAAATGTGTGAGACTACGGGAGCGCACACATCGACATTTAGACACGACTACAAGTTTAATTTATTTAATAAATATTACTTAATGGTTAAGTGTAAATATTTATTAAATAGAGGGTTTATTATGTAAATAAGGAGGTTTCCTTATTGTAATATAACTCAAACTCTTAGATTTGAAAACCTATAAATAGAAGATAAACCCTAAACCCTAATTGATTAAAAAACCACAAAGGTCGATGGTTTGAGCCGATCGGATTTTTGAAATAAAAAAGGGTTTTTGTTTTTATTTTAGTTTTTGTAATAAAGAGTTGCTGCTAAGACAATTGTTGTATAAAGCAATTAAACGTGTACTAGCATACTAGTCTGTTGCTAAAAGAAGGTGTCGCGTACGTAACCGTAGATTAGATCTTACACTTAGATCTACGACTTTCGCTTGCAACTAATTCAGGTAATTACTTATCCGATTTAATATTTACTATGTGATCCTATTTCCGCTGCCATGTATTGTTTGACAATATGACTCTAGTTGTATACCTATAGTGGTATCAGCCAAAACATAGGTAAATATTATTTTGGATCTAAAACATCAAAATTGAGGGGGGATTAGGGTTGGTTTATTGTATGATTTTACAAAATTAAAAGTTAATTTGAAATCAATCTACCTTGCAATTTGATGTTTAATTACCTTATTTACTTTTATGCAAAATTATGTTTATAAAGTTACATGCATAACTTTGTAAGCATAATTATATATATTGATATTGTTAAAAAGTAAATTGAATTAGTGACATATTATTAATTGTTAATTGAATATGTGCGACACAAAAGGATTTGTATGATAAAAAGTTATGTGTGGTTTATTTGATATACGAATTGTTTATATATTGATAGCTTACGCAATCCAAACTTGTTTATTTGGACGGATGTATGTGGTCCGTTTCCTTTGAAACGGGAGTGATTCAATATGTATTCAATGACCATAGAGACTTTTTAGGCATTACCCAATTAGTTGCGTAGAATAATTCTAAATTTTTTTATTATAAATTTTGTTTGTCAAATGTCTTTTGAAAGAAACAAAATTTAATAATAAGACTAAAGAATTATTATGACGAGTTATTAATTTATTTTGGCACTTTTATACGTTCTATAACACATTTGGTTGGGTTTATATACCGTAATTTGGTCCAGCGACGGAACGTATAAATTTACAAAATATCTTAAAAACCATTGATTTAATAAGCGTGTGATTGGTAATTTATAACCAGATTGTACATGCTCAGTGTATTATTACCCAACTAGACTCACCTACATAAAGGACGATGTCTAGGAAAGTTTGCGGAGTATTCTACTCCTAATGAGGTCAGGTTTTAAGAGATGCTTAGTCGTCCCCTACCCTCACATGCTTTCCTGGTCGTACTCTCGTAGAGCTACCGAAAGGGTTTTAATGATGACCATGTTACGATTAGTTGTATAAATTAGGTAATCATAGAAACACGTTTAATAACCAGTAAAATAAAAACATTTTGTTTTTAATTAAATTACGTTACGAAATTGTTGCATGGCAATTGCGTACGTAGATTTTTAACACCCATGGAATTTAAGTCAATTGCTATCCGTATTGCCTAGACAACTTGTACTTGCTCGTCACTCTACGTGAGACGTAGGTGAAGTGTATCCAAGGCGGATTACCACTCATAGTGAGACTGTGGTGGACTATCTGCAGTCTTCAGTCGGATGACTTAAATCGGGTTATGCAGTGAGACTGTAAACGCCGATAGCGATAAGATGCGACGAAACATGATTAATGTCACGATCACCATTTTGATGCTCGGATCGAATTATGACATTAAGTCCCATTTTCTAGGAGTTGCATCGGTAAATGCAATTACGGATCGTCACTTACCTTTTGAGTATTATTTAGTTCCTAGCAGATCAACTGATGGAACGGTAATATGTCAATTGGGTCCTAGTCTTAACGGAAAGTAAACCATGGGTTTTACGTTTTGTTAAGAAATCTTATGTCGAAAGTACTAATGAGAACTTTCTTCTGTTTTGTAGAAATGGCATAAAATCCCGATTTAAGCGGGATTATGTCAGAAATCAAAACAATGTTCAAAAGTGAAATACTTACTGAACCAAGTTTTAATGATTGGTTTCATCAGCTGAGAATCGTTCTATGAGCGATGAAGTAATTACCAGTCATTAATAAACCGATATCTCTTGAGCCGAAAAATGCTTATGATGAGATAACTCGGGCAACTTATCAAGCAGCGATAAGTAGCCGGATATAATGATTGTTAAGCTTCACATTATGTATGAGAAACAAGTCGGTCTTGAATTGAACGACTTGATTCAAGAATTACATTAGTGAAAACATGTTGCTGGAACGTCGGTATGGACTCACGTTGTCAACATAACAAGCTAAGTTAATCATTTGGAAAGGATGAATTACCCTATCATCAAACTATTGTTGTTCTAAATTGCCTTTCACAAGGTATTGGTGAATTTACACCTAACACCAATATGCATGGTATGGCTAAACTTCTCAAGAACTTCATGTGATGCTCGTAGAGTTTGAGAAATTCCTTCCTAATCGGTTACCGACCAGATCCTAGCGGTCAGTGGTGGTATGGTTCAGATAAGAATAGACAACCGCAAGCTAAGGGCAAAGCTAAACAAGATGGAACGAATAAACAAGAAATTGTTTATATTCACAAGCCTAAGCTAACCCCTCTAGCGAAAAGAGAACATCCTACAAAGGATGATGGTTGAAATCACTGTTAAGTGATTAGGCATTGAAAGAGGAATTGTCCTACTCTAGCCGAGGTGCAAGATAAGAAGAGAGTCGGCAACGCCGGATCTTCGGGTATCTTCACTTATAGAATTATGTTTTTTCTCTAAAAACAAATACCTGAGTATCTGACATTGGCTGTGGTACTCATATTTGTGATTCCTTACAAGGATTTAGAGCAAAGAAGAAACTGAATAATGGATCTCTATACCTATACGTAGGCTATGTCAAACGTGTAGTTATGAAAGCTATTAAAAGTTAACACTTACATTTACCCTAGGGCATAATAATTGTATTAGACAATTGTTATTATGCACTTACTTATGTTAGGGGGAATGTTTCAGTTTATGTTTTACAGAATAATGAATAATGGTATTTCTGTTTCGAACATAATGTTATTATATTAATATGATTGATATTAATGACATATATGAAATAGATTTGCATGCTCATTCTTCTTTAAATTATAATTCTATATCTATTATTAGCACTAAATGCGTTAAGTCCAACTTGGACTCAACCTATCTATGACATTGTTGTATTGCGCACATATACAATTATTGCATTAAAAGTCTTCACAGCTTTTAAAGTCAAATGATATTTTATTTGATAAATGCGAATCTTGTGTGTGTCGGGCAAAATGACAAGGAAACCTTTTCCGTATGAGACGAAAAGGGCAACTGGTCTTTTAGGAATCATACATACTGATGTATGTGATCCCTTTAGACATGTGTCAAAGAAAGGTGCTAACTATTTCGTTACATTTACGGATAATTTCAACTGTTATGGTTATGTTTAACTTGCTTAAACATAAACATAAGGTGGTTGAAACATTCAAAGTGTTTCAAAACGAAAGTAGAAAATCAACTCGGCAAAACCATCGAGATCCTTTGATCGGATTGTGGTGGTGAGTACTTAAGCCTAAAGATTAAGGATCATATCAAAGCATGTGGAATTGTCCAATTGCTTACTCCTTCCTATACTCCACAACACAATGGTGTATCGGAGAGGAGAAATCGAACCTTGCTTGACAGGGTATGATCAATGATGACCTTAATATTCTGCCATTATCTTTTGGGATTATGCTCTAG
>CAJVGC010000065.1:7874204-7945305 GCA_910822075.1 Senecio squalidus
AATATATAGTGACTATTAGCCTTTTGAGCATGTGTACTTACCACGAGAAAATTTATTTTGTAAGGCATGTATTAGGCTGAAGAAAAAGAAAAAAAATCGGAAAAACAGAAAAGCGAAAAAAAATTAGATGTATAGTTTAAGAGAAATAGTGTATTTTGAGTCATGTATTATATACGAAAATTGTATATTCGGAGAAAAAGTATAAGTTGAAGAAAAATTGAGCAATCCAGTTCGTGAAAGATTTTAGTTAGTTCAGATTTAATCTAAGTTTTGTATTATTTTCATTTAACCCATTTACACTCCATTATATATTTTTTCACATGCCTTTACCTGTACATTATAACCCGAATAAAAGTCCCCATTTAGTTGTACCTAGACTCTAGTGGTGGAGATTTGATACTTTATCAAGCCTATGATAGAATATTCACCATGACTGAGCAATTGAGCGATTCTACAGAGATATTTTACACACCCTTTTAGATTAGTTTGAGAGTTGTGTGATTTTACTTCCCATAAAAATCGTGAGGTGTTTGGTTATGTTATTTTGGCTTTGATAAATTACTTTTAAAACAGTTTTTGCTTGAGGGCAAGCAAAAAGGCAAGTTTGGGGGGATTTGATATCGCATATTTATATAGTTATTTATATGCGATATTTGGTCGTTTTTCATATTAAACATGATGGATAGGATAGGTTTTTGCATTTAATCGTGTGGAAAAGTTGTTTTGTCTATTTTATAGGTTTATATGATCGGAAAGTGGAATTGGTGGAAGAAATGATCTTAAAAGACGAAAAATAGTGATTTCTGACGAAGAGAACGTCGCAGTAGCACCTCCACCGTTTTGATCATAACTTCTTCATACGATGTCCGATTTAGGTGATTCAAATTGGAGAATGAAGAAGAAAGAGAGAGCTACATTTTGTAAAAGTTAGAATATGGAAAAAAGCCCGGTGCTGCGCACCTATGGACATGGTGCTGCGCACCTACCTGATAAACACAAAGAGTTGTAATTCGAGTCGAATACGTTTTCCGCTTTGATTTTGCCTATAAATACAAGACCAAATCCGTCCAGAAATTGATCCCATTATTATTTTCAAGTCTCTGGAGCTGGTATTTACATTTAGAAGCATGGATTAAAGCTAGGAATATCATCTTTTCGGCTAACGGTGGTCACGACACGCTCGACAAAACTCTTCGTTTGTTTCTTTTTAGTTTTAAACTATTTTCCAGAATGCTTTCTAACATTTTATTTGCTGTTTTAGACTTGATCATGAGTTGCTAAATTCTCGTTATGCTTGTTTGAACAACGGATCCTATTTGAAGTTTATTTAACGTTTTCGATTGTTTATGTTTTTGTGTTTAACCGTTGATCCTTATTTGCTTAAATTTTAGTATATTATCAGAGTTGTTTATATATAATTTGACTAATCAACATTCTAGGTATTCGGAAGGAATCTAGATAGATTTAACAAGTTATATGAAGTAATCGGTCGGTCTATAATCGATTTGAAATTATTAAGATTCGGGAGGACTTAGTAATAACAACTCAGGTAATTAAATTTAAGTGAGTAGGTCTAAATATTAAGATTCGGAAGGACTTGATAATTAGAGGAGTTATTCGGAAGGAAACTCTATAAGGTTAAATCACTAAAAACAGGCTTGTTACTTATTGCTTGATTATTAATAGTTATAACTGTATTCGGGAGGAACAATGTAATTAGAGATAATTAAAGTTAGTAAAAGATTCGGAAGGACTTTTATTATATTTTAGAAGTTGGAAAAACAATCGATTTCGTAAAATTAACGGAAAATAGGTGAAGTGTCAAACAAGTATATTTTCTAATTATTTGATTTAATCCATTAATCTTTCGTTCGATTTTAATTAATCATCACTTTTTCTTAATTACTTGCAATCTTTTGTTACGATAAAAACCCCCACAAATACTCAGTATTATTAATTCGAAAACTTAAAACAAATTAGTCCCTGCGAACGAACCTTTACTTGCTTTAAACTATATTATATACGGATAGGTCCACTGCCTAGAAGTGTGTAATTGCGTTAAATAGTAGGTTAATTTTAAGACTAGATTTTACACATCAAACACCCCGGCTAAAGCGGAATACACCAGAGGCATTACAATTGTTCTTAACTCGTGTTCCTCTATTAGGTTATAATAGACACATTTAATGGTTTAAATGAATGCATTAAAGATGAATAAATTATTCATTAATGTCATTAACTAGGTCCAAGCTCTTATGTTTTCTTCAAGCAAACCTATCCATTTCCTGTATCATGTAAAAAGTAAACGTCAATACAAAAGTATTGGCGAATAAACAAGTTTAAGACACAAGTATAAAGTATTAAAAAGATTACGTAATAAAGAGTATAAAAGTAATATAAATTAATATGTAAAATGTAGTATAAAAGAATGTATAATAAAAGAATATATAAAGATTGTATATTGTAAGAAAGTATAATATGTGTATAATGGCATAACACGCGTTTGTATCAAGTCTGATGTATATCATATATGATCAAAGTCATATAGGGTCCGGTCGAGGGCCTCGACATTCACAGTAACACGTCGGAATGTCTAATAACGGCCAATAGATCTATCACGTTTCCCGTTTAGTATATACATATAATGAATGATTGATTGTTTGAATGTTTGATTTATCGTGTATGCATCCCATAATGATTGTGTCACTTGATTCATTCCAATGTTTGCCATAATACGAAAATATAGTATCAAATATGAATATAAGTACATATAAACATAAATGACTTTACGAATGAATATAATACAAAAAGTATACATATAAACATGATTATAAGTGAGTATATAAACATGAATATAAGTTTTAATATGAATATAAGTATGAATCTCAATATGAATATAAGTCTGAATATACACATAAATATAAGTACGAATATAAACGTAAAAATGAATATGAATCACCATATTACTATAAGTATGAATATAGACATAAAATATAAATGTGAACATAAGTATAAATTAAACATAAAAGTATGAATATAAGTATAAATATGAATGTCATGATACAGCCCAAAGATTTATATAATAAAAAGGGCATCGAGTTTACTCACATGATTAAATACGGAGGTAGATACGGATACTAGATTATGAATACGGAATACGTTGAAAGGAACACCAAACTTGCCTTTACAAATCTAGAAATAAGAATAAATATGAATAAGAATATATTATGAAATTAGAGTTTTCTAGATTAGAGTTTGAATAGACAAGATTAATAAGATGATGATGGTAAGCTTGAGTAACATAAAAGATAAACATGATTATGGATTATTATGATGAAAAACAATAGAATTGGGAACCTTTACAATCGATTATGGGAGGCTTGAAGTTTCGATTATGGAGCTTTGTGTTGGTTCGATTTTTGACAAGAAGACACCAATTTATAGAGTTTGAAATGTGATAAAGAAAGGTCAAAATGTAACTCCCCTAATAATCAACTCCAAATTAATTATTGTAGGTTACAAAAAGAAATGGATAAAGAGGTGTTTAAAGCCATAAATAAGAAATGTGTAACTATTAGTCTACCACCAAACTGGAAGGCTAAGAACAAGGAAAATGTTTGGAAGTTTTAAAGTATTTGCCATGAATGCAAACATACATACATACATAGTGTGACAACCGTCTTAGTTCAGGTGAAAACCGCATTCTCTACCTTTAAACTTAACTTTGTATTAACCTTGTCGTTACTTGTCTCGTAAACTCGTGTACGTCAGAATCGAAATCGGAATCACAAAATGAATACTTAGTGAACTTGTCTAAGTTCCTATCTAAAATAACCGGAAACTTTCAACTAACGAAACACTTAACAAAGAAAACTAAACTAAAACGAAAAAGTCTGAAAATCATCCTCTTGCGGCGCAAGAGAATGAGTTGCGGCGCAAGAGGGTCCCAGAATTTCAAAATTTTGTTGTTGCTAGTGCTTGGTGACTCACTCACAACCGACCCTTTTGGCCAACACCTGTAAAAACAGGTGTCAAACACCCCTCCAATCCAGAAAATTCACATTGTTATCATCTCCCATTGTCACATTCATTTTGCAAGACTCAAAAACACACCTACACTCTTTTCCTCTCAACAAACACACACAACTCTCACATACAAACACCTATAACTCTTTCAAAAACAATCTTTCTAAAGGCATAATCTAAGTAATTCAAGGACATTTTCATACATTCATCACCATCATTTCATCATTTCAAAGGTAAAAATCTTGTTCTTGAACTTATCTTTCATATTTACTCAAGTTTTTACATAAATCATCAAATCTATATATGTTTTATAACTAAAATGATGAAAGCATATCAAAAAGTCCATTGCATGCAATTTTTATTGGTAAAAATGGAAGTTTATAAAATGGAAAACCTGGAAATTTCATTAAAATAAACTAAAGCTATGTTTTTCAACTTAAGATTTCGATTTATGACTCTAACCGAAGAAATCGACAGAATCTGTTGCATGCATGTAAAAATTACGAAATTTTGACCAAAGGTGTAAACTGCAAAATTTAGCTTACTGTCAAAAATGGGGAACCTAACTCCTATTTTTCGATTTATTATGAATATTACAGTATTTAATCTGATTTAATCTTGATTTTCGAGAAAACATACCAAACGAATTAATCCGCTTATAAAAATTGTATATAGTCTAGAACCTATCAAAATATGATTTTACAGATTTTACTGGAATTTTTGGAATTAATATACTATTATTTACTGTTTTTACGGTTAAAACGCGTTAAATACGTAAACGACTCTAACTTCTTCAAAAACTGTCGGATTGAGACGAATCCAGTTCCTATGACTTCGTATTCCAGAATTTGATTTTTATGTTATTTTTATAAAATATTACAACAACAGAATCTGACAGTTTCATATTCGGTATAATTTAGGTTCACGCGATTCCGATTCCTATTCCGGTCACTCCACGCACACTCCTAGTACCATTCTCTCGCTTTAGCGCAAGTCTTTGTGATTCATTAGATTCATTTCGCATATTTGAGTTCAGTTTGTAAAGCGGGAAAGTGATTGTTATTTTGGGCATTCTTTATTTAGCGCGGAAGCTCTGCCGGATTTTCGTCAGAACCGACTCACCTCCGTCCGAGCTATCTTTTCACCGCCTCATTTTCACGTGAGTTACAACCCCACTTTTATTTACTGTTTTCAAATAATTTTTGGGGGAACCATGAGATCTAAACGAACTTTGGAACTATTATGAACTCTTGGAACGTTTTATTTCTATTGAACTCTTACTGAACGTTTTGTGAAACTTACATGCGAAAACAGTTTTAATTACCCGTTTGGCATACACTAAACTAAATAGTTTGCCACCCTTTTTCGGCTAAATGGTTTGCCACCCTTTTTCGGCTTAATGGTTCGCCACCTTTATTCGGCTTTTGGTTCAAAACTATATCAAACTTATTTAACGCCACTATCGGCACTCGTATGTACTTTGATTGATCGTATAACTATCGTGACTCTTGAGGGATATAACTAACCATAAGTGACTACTACTAGTTTAAAAATAACATCAGTGCCTAATTTTTCGTAACACACTATTGGCTTTGTTAAGCCGTTTAGTAATTATGGGTATCGATACTTAGGAAATAACCGTTCCTTGCTTAGGCGGCAGCTTAAGTACATATTACTTGATCAGAAATGACTCCCCGTAAGTAGATGGGGTAAGGGGCCTCACGATTAGTTAATCGGTTTAGTGTGAACACTTAAGTTATTATGCCAAGTAGTCGTTATACATGAATTCAATCATAGTTTACTTATCTTGCGCGTATAGAGTTATACGACTTCCGCAACATTCTTTTAAACAACTGTCTTGGTTCGAACTATCTTTTGAGCAACTTTTGGATCGAAACTATTCTTTAAGTATTGTTCTACTTTTAGAAACTTCTAAGTATAGATATACTTAACTCAAACTCTTTTTAGTCGAGGACTAGAAAACTGTAACTCACTCACTACTTTATTGTAGTTGACACTTTATCTCTTGTTTCAGGAAATCAAATGTAAGATACGAAGTGCATTCAATGGATGGGTCTGGTTTGTCACGTGAAGTTAAGAATCGGGAGAAGACCTATTTTGAAAATATTTTGGGAATTTTATCAAACAAATTACTATGTTGTTTCGTTATGTACTTTTAAATGCTTGGTTATCTTTAAACTGTAAACTCTTGTTTTATTCGTAATGACTTGAAACCGTATGTTTTATTTATAACTCGTGTGATGATATCTTGGCTCTTCACATTCCGTGTTTCCGCTTTAGCGGGGTGTGACAGACTTGGTATCAGAGCACAGGTTATAGCGAAAACGGTTTTGAGAATTTTTCAAAATTTTTGAAACCAAACTATAACCAAGGCTTTTCAGAAAAATCATTTCACGAGCTTTCAAACTTTAGTAGATTAATTCCACAATCGCACGGTTTGCTTTTAACTAGGCGTAACTTGATCAACTATGCCTAGTTCAAAATAAATTCTGCGAGAACGGAAAGTAATTGCTATTGTCAAACGGTTTTCGAGTCGAAAAATTCCCGGTCTTATTCCTTCCCGATTCTCACGTGACTGACCCATACATGCATTTTCGTTTACATTTTTCCTTAATTCATGTACTCACGTAACATATTATTCGCAGATCCGACATGTCTCAGTCGTCCTGTTCACGATCTCAGTCACGACCCCTCCCGCGAGCCGTCTCCCCATCGAACGAGCTTTCCGAGGGCCACACGGCGTCCGATAGTCAGCGTCATCAGACGACTGACCCGACAGAGGATACGCCAACGACGATCAGTAGCAGTCACGGATCCAGCCCGAGATCTGTGCTTCCACCCCCTCCACCAGCGCCTGTCACCGAACCAACGCAGCCCCAAGGGCTTCGCGCTAGGTTAACCGCGCGCCAGCAGCCGAGCCTGTTTCGACCCGCACCTCCTCAGTCATTTGTGGAACCATACGATCCCGCCCTGCGCACTCCGGTAATGGAACGCTACGCGTGGGAACGTCATTTCCTTGAGGAGCAGCGACGTGCTCAGGAGGCCGGAATCTCCCGACCTATGATGCCACATACTCTCCAGCCACCCCCACCGGCCGCATTCTTGCACCTGCACCGCGAGGTTCGGGCACTCGCAGAGGAGAACCAGCAACAGGGACTCCTCATCAGCGAAGTCACTGATGCGGCGCACCACTTGTCTGAGCAGGCGATGTGAATCATCGCATCGACTCGAGCCACGGCACGTACTGTGCAGCAACTTGTAGGGGTGTGTCTGGTAATGGGAACCTTGATCGCGGTCATGATGGCCAAGATGTTCCTAGAGAGGCGTCATTAGTCATATTCTTTCTTTTGTATTGTACTGTAGGCCGAGTTGAAATTTTCAATGTACACAACTTCGAGCCATTTCCATTTATTTCCTTATTGTATTGTACTGTACTCCTTTTCTATTATGAACCTTGTACCCAACTTAATTATTATTAATGAATGAATCTCTATCCTTTTATCTATTATTGTTACTGTCGTGTGAATCTTGATCTAGGGTTGATTTGTTACTCTTGCGTGTGAATCTTGTCATGTGAATCTCTTGAATCTTTGTCGTGCGTGTACTATATGATCCGTTATTTTACTCTTGCGTGATTGTTATCCTTATTCATTGGATTATATACTTATCGTATCCTATTCGTGCGTCTAAACTAGTTTCTTTCCTCCGTTGTAGAATCATGCCTCCCAAGAGAAACCACGCTGACCTATTAGCCGAGCAGATTACCGTGCAGCTCAAAGCAGCACTCCCAAACATGATCGCCCAGATCATCGCTGGGGTCAACAATGAAATTTTCGGGGATGATAACCCCAACGGCAACCACCTGGAGAACAACGGAGACCATAACCTCCCTCCCTTTCCAACCACAGTTAAACAAGAGGAAGATGAAAACCTCGGAAACGTTAACCCCTTTCTCTTTCCAGTAACAATCAAACAAGAAGAAGGAGAGAACCCCGGAAACAATAACCACCTTCTCCCTCCTGTATCAATCAAGCAGGAAAAGGACGAGAACTTTGGAACCAACAGCCTCCTTTTCCCTTCAGCCCGCGTCCAGCGAAAAGAGAGTAGGAAAAGGAAGGCTGATCACCAACCAATGAGGAGCAGTCACGACAAGATACCAACAACAGGACCCCGAACTTACGCTGGTACGCACCCTAAGTGTGACAAATGCAACTTCCATCATGATGGGAACTGCCCAGTGTACAACACATGTAACAAATCGGGGCACTTCTCCAAGCAGTGCCGAAAGGAAACTGGTGGTAGAAGGAAGAAGTCAGTTTGCTACAAATGCGGAAGCGGCAAACACCTCCGAAAGACTTGCCCCAAGTTGCGAAATGATCAACCAAACAGGCCGGACAAGGCCGAGGTCTCGCTTCGTAATCATTGCCGAAGAGACGAGGCACGATCCTAACGCATCGATAGGTAGATTCCCTGTGAACGATATTTCTCATCTATGTTTTTCGATTCCTGAGCAGAGAGAAACTTTGTTTCCTTAGAATTTAGACCCCTCCTTAACCTAGGATCTAAAGTTCTTAAGGATAGCCTTACTATCGAATATGCTAACGGCCAAGAGTTCGAAACCAAGGATAAAATCTTAGGATGTTCATTATGCCTATCTGACAAAATCTTCCCCATTGATCTAATTCATATCGAGCTGGCAAGCTTTGACGTAATCGTCGGAATGGACTGGTTATCCCGGTTCCGGGCCGAGATCGTCTGTTTCAACAAACTTATTCGTATCCCTCTATCTGACGGCGAAACCCTTGTCGTGCAAGGCGACAAATCGGGCCAACAACTTCGCATCGTGTCTTCCATCAAAATGCGCATGTACCTCGAGAAGGACTACGACGCATTCCTCGCTCATGTCGTCGAACGTGAACCTAAAGGAAGCCGAGTCCAAAACATTCCTGTAGTCAGGATCATCCAGAGGTCTTTCCCGAGGATTTGTCTGGGCTACCGCCGCAACGACAAGCGGACTTCCGAATAGACCTCGTTCCTAGCACCGCACCGGTTGCCAAGACCCCATATTGTCTAGCACCACCCAAGGTGCAAGAGCTATCTAAAAAGCTACAGGAACTCTTGGATCACGGTCTTATTCGTCCGAGCTCATTTCCCCCTGAAGAGCCCAATCCTCTTTGTTAAAAAGAAAGACGGATCCTTCCGTATGTGCATCGATTATCATGAACCTAACAAACTGACCGTCAAGAACCGATACCCACTTCCGAGGATCGATGACCTGTTCGATCAGTTGCAGGGTGCAACTTACTTTTCTAAGATCGACCTCCGCTCGGGTTATCACCAGGTTCGAGTCAGTGAAAACGACATCCCAAAAAAAAAAAAAAAAAAAAAAAAAAAAAAAAAAACCGCTTTCCGAACCCGATACGGACATTACGAATTTCTAGTCATGCCATTTGGTCTGACCAACGCACCAGCGGTGTTCATGGACCTAATGAACAGAGTGTGTAGGCCATACCTAGACAAGTTCGTGATCGTATTCATAGACGACATTCTCATCTACTCAAGGAATAATCAAGACCACGCGAAACACTTGGAACTCATTCTAGAACTCCTTAGGGAATCAGATGTGGCACGTGGAACTCCCGAGATGTAAATTCTGACTCCGGGAAGTACATTCCCTTAGTCAAGCGATCGATTAGGAGGGAATTCACGTAGACCCAACCAAAATCAAGCGATTGAGAGATAGCAAGCCCCAACGACTCCTACGGAAATCCGACAATTCGTACGATTGGCTGGCTACTATCGAAGATTCATTGAGAATTTCTCAAGGATCGCTAAGCCATTGACCGCACTCACTCCGAAATGTACAGTTTCCCTTTGGGGCAAAGAACAGGAGGAACCTTTTCAGAAGCCCAAACTCGAAACGCTAGCACCCAGAGCAAAACATTGAAACCCGAGAACCTTAAGGACGAAACCCTAAACAATCATGAAGAAGGATATCGCCTTGTATGTCGCTAAGCGCCTTAATTGCTCGAAGGTCAAGGCGGAATATCAGAAACCTTCTGGGCTATTGCAACAGCCGGAGATCCCCATGTGGAAGTGGGAGCAGATCTCCATGGACTTCATCACTAAACTACCCCGTACGGCAAGGGGTAACAACAAGATTTGGGTCATCATGGACCGTTTGACGAAATCCGCTCATTTCCTCACGGTACGAGGAAACCACTCAATGGAGAAATTCGCTCAGATCTACATTAACGAGATTGTCTCTCGTCATGGAACACCCCTCTCCATTATCTCTGATAGGGATAGTCGATTCACGTTCCGGTTTTGGAACGCGCTTCAGAAATCGCTCGGGACGCGACTAGACCTCAGTACTGCTTACCACCCTCAGACCGATGGTCAGAGTGAAAGGACGATTCAGACACTTGAGGACATGCTGAGAGCGTGTGTAGTTGACTTTGGAGGAAGTTGGGACACTCACTTGCCATTAGTCGAGTTTTCCTATAATAATAGCTACCATGCCAGCATCAAGTGTGCCCCGTTCGAGGCCTTATACGGACGCAAGTGCCGGTCGCCGCTTTGTTGGTTAGAAGCTGGCGATCGACAACTAAAAAGGCTCGACATCGTCCAGGAGACCATTGACAAAATCACTACCATCCGAGAAAGGTTGAAGACCTCTCGTACTCGGCATAAGAGCTATGCCGATAACCGAAGGAAACCCCTAGAATTCCAGGTGGGCGATAGAGTACTCCTGAAAATATCGCCATGGAAAGGGGTAGTCCGTTTCGGGAAGCGCGGCAAGTTAAGCCCGAGGTACACAGGCCCCTTTGAAGTAATTGAGCGTATCGGCCCAGTGGCGTATCGACTTCAACTTCCGCAAACTCTTTCTAATGTCCACAACGTCTTCCATGTCTCGCACTTGAAAAAAAGTGCTTATCAGACGAGACCATTGTCATTCCACTGGACGAAGTCCAGATCGACAACAAGCTTAACTTCATCGAAGAACCGCTTGAGGTTGTAGATCGAGAGGTCAAACAACTTAAGCAAAGTCGTATCCCTATTGTCAAGGTTCGGTGGAATTCCCGACGAGGTCACGAATTCACATGGGAACGTGAAGACCAGATTCGTCAAAAGTATCCACACCTGTTCAAAGATCTTTCCTCCGATGAGGCGAACTAAATTTCGGGACGAAATTCTTTTCAACCCGGGGAGAATGTGACAACCGTCTTAGTTCAGGTGAAAACCGCATTCTCTACCTTTAAACTTAACTTTGTATTAACCTTGTCGTTACTTGTCTCGTAAACTCGTGTACGTCGGAATCGAAATCGGAATCACAAAATGAATACTTAGTGAACTTGTCGAAGTTCCTATCTAAAATAACCGGAAACTTTCAACTAACGAAACACTTAACAAAGAAAACTAAACTAAAAGGAAAAAGTCTGAAAAGCATCCTCTTGCGGCGCAAGAGAATGAGTTGCGGCGCAAGAGGGTCCCAGAATTTCAAAATTTTGTTGTTGCTAGTGCTTGGTGACTCACTCACAACCGACCCTTTTGGCCAACACCTGTAAAAACAGGTGTCAAACACCCCTCCAATCCAGAAAATTCACATTGTTATCATCTCCCATTGTCACATTCATTTTGCAAGACTCAAAAACACACCTATAACTCTTTCAAAAACAATCCTTCTAAAGGCATAATCTAAGTAATTCAAGGACATTTTCATACATTCATCACCATCATTTCATCATTTCAAAGGTAAAAATCTTGTTCTTGAACTTATCTTTCATATTTACTCAAGTTTTTACATAAATCATCAAATATATATATGTTTTATAACTAAAATGATGAAAGCATATCAAAAAGTCCATTGCATGCAATTTTTATTGGTAAAAATGGAAGTTTATAAAATGGAAAACCTGGAAATTTCATTAAAATAAACTAAAGCTATGTTTTTCAACTTAAGATTTCGATTTATGACTCTAACCGAAGAAATCGACAGAATCTGTTGCATGCATGTAAAAATTACGAAAATTTGACCAAAGGTGTAAACTGTAAAATGTAGCTTACTTTCAAAAATTGGGAACCTAACTCCTATTTTTCGATTTATTATGAATTTTACAGTATTTAATCTGATTTAATCTTGATTTTCGAGAAAACATACCAAACGAATTAATCCGCTTATAAAAATTGGATATAGTCTAGAACCTATCAAAATATGATTTTACATATTTTACTGGATATTTTGGAATTAATATACTATTATTTACTGTTTTTACGGTTAAAACGCGTTAAATACGTAAACGACTCTAACTTCTTCAAAAACTGTCGGATTGAGACGAATCCAGTTCCTATGACTTCGTATTCCAGAATGTGATTTTAATGTTATTTTTATAAAATATTACAACAACAGAATCTGACAGTTTCATATTCGGTATAATTTAGGTTCACGCGATTCCGATTTCTATTCCGGTCACTCCACGCACACTCCTAGTACCATTCTCTCGCTTTAGCGTAAGTCTTTGTGATTCATTAGATTCATTTCGCATATTTGAGTTCAGTTTGTAAAGCGGGAAAGTGATTGTTATTTTGGGCATTCTTTATTTAGCGCGGAAGCTCTGCCGGATTTTCGTCAGAACCGACTCACCTCCGTCCGAGCTATCTTTTCACCGCCTCATTTTCACGTGAGTTACAACCCCACTTTTATTTACTGTTTTCAAATAATTTTTGGGGGAAACATGAGATCTAAACGAACTTTGGAACTATTATGAACTCTTGGAACGTTTTATTTCTATTGAACTCTTACTGAACGTTTTGTGAAACTTACATGCGAAAACAGTTTTAATTGCCCGTTTGGCATACACTAAACTAAATGGTTTGCCACCCTTTTTCGGCTAAATGGTTTGCCACCCTTTATTCGGCTTAATGGTTCGCCACCTTCATTCGGCTTTTGGTTCAAAACTATATCAAACTTATTTAACGCCACTATCGGCACTCGTATGTACTTTGATTGATCGTATAACTATCGTGACTCTTGAGGGATATAACTAACCATAAGTGACTACTACTAGTTTAAAAATAACATCAGTGCCTAATTTTTCGTAACACACTATTAGCTTTGTTAAGCCGTTTAGTAATTATGGGTATCGATACTTAGGAAATAACCGTTCCTTGCTTAGGCGGCAGCTTAAGTACATATTACTTGATCAGAAATGACTCCCGGTAAGTAGTCGGGGTAAGGGGCCTCACGGTTAGTTAATCGGTTTAGTGTGAACACTTAAGTTATTATGCCAAGTAGTCGTTATACATGAATTCAATCGTAGTTTACTTATCTTGCGCGTATAGAGTTATACGACTTCCGCAACATTCTTTTAAACAACTGTCTTGGTTCGAACTATCTTTTGAGCAACTTTTGGATCGAAACTATTCTTTAAGTATTGTTCTACTTTTAGAAACTTCTAAGTATAGATATACTTAACTCAAACTCTTTTTAGTCGAGGACTAGAAAACTGTAACTCACTCACTACTTTATTGTAGTTGACACTTTATCTCTTGTTTCAGGAAATCAAATGTAAGATACGAAGTGCATTCAATGGATGGGTCTGGTTTGTCACGTGAAGTTAAAAATCGGGAGAAGACCTATTTTGAAAATATTTTGGGAATTTTATCAAACAAATTACTATGTTGTTTCGTTATGTACTTTTAAATGCTTGGTTATCTTTAAACTGTAAACTCTTGTTTTATTCGTAATGACTTGAAACCGTATGTTTTATTTATAACTCGTGTGATGATATCTTGGCTCTTCACATTCCGTGTTTCCGCTTTAGCGGGGTGTGACACATAGTTCCTTGAATGCATGTATTAATTAAACTAGTTGTCTTAACACATTACTAGAATTACTTGCATTTATATAAGTCCATGTGTATTAAACACATTTTAGGGTACATTAATGTACACATGCAAGATAACACATTAATAATGTTACAAGGTTTAAATAGAATTAAGATAACCCAAATATACATAACTCAAATCGAACTTTTATAAATCGTCAAATGTATACAATTACAAAGTCCGAATTAAAGTTACAAGTCAAATATCGGGTCGGATTCGGGCACGGTGTTACAACTAGCCCAGAGTCATTGAGGGTGAACCTCTGTGCCACTAGTGATGTTGCCAAGGATCGAACTTGTGACCTTCCATACAGGAGTAACAAGTCTTACCACTTGGCCACGACACTCGTGGTTATATATATATATATATATATATATATATATATATATATATATATATATATATATATATATATATATATATATATATATATATATATATATATATATATATATATATATATATATATATATATATATATATATATATATATATATATATATATATATACTGGTTCATGCGATAATTCTTTTTTTTTAGAAAAACTGCAAGAACTATAAAAAAAAAGTGTTGATTAACATCTAATTATGTCCATTGACATGTAAAAGCTATTGAATGTTATAAATCTAGTAAAAATATAAATGAAAAACTAAAAAAAATGTATGAATTCTCGTGTATCTAGAATTGTTCACATCTGAATGTAATTTTTCAAAAAATGAGCATTCTCATATGAACGAAATTGTTTTTCGATATTTTACATGAAATTTTTAGTTTTTTTCGTTTATATTTACTAGATTATTAGTTTCCAAAAGAGTTAAATGTGAATGAATAAAATCAAACTTGATCTAACACTTTTTGTGAGAGTTGTTGCACAAAAAAAGAGTTCTCGCATGAACCATCAAATATATATATATATATATATATATATATATATATATATATATATATATATATATATATATATATATATATATATATATATATATATATATATATATATATATATATATATATATATATATATATATATATATATACATATATATATATATATATATATATATATTATATATATATATATATATATATATATATATATATATATGTATGTATGTCAGGATCTATTTGAACTTGGTTTGTATAAAACCAACGTTTATATCTAGATCTATCAAAGTAGTTGCAGCGGATCAATACTTTGATATTAAAAGGTTTTGTGAATATTAGTTTATGTATATGAATATGAATAAGAATGAATAATCAAGAACACAAACAATTCTCCACCAACTCCCCAATTATATTTTGATCAAAAATACAACGAATATTTACAACGATATCAGGATCAAGGACACCTTGATCTTGGGGCTTAACCTAGTTTTTCTAGGTTTACATCACTAATGCATATTTTATGCATTCACTATCTATTTTTATTTATGCATGTATCAAGGTTTTATAACCTTATTTCTAACAAACTCCTACGAATTCGTAGGAATAATATCCTCTACTATCTCCCTATTCTAAGGTAACAAATCCCTATAATAATGATAATGATAATTACAAATAAGAAAAAAATCTAATCATATTTTATCCTAATTGAATCTTTATCTTCTCAGCATTATAAACTCTTAATAGGGTAATACTGCAGTAGTAACTAAGTTGCAGTAGTAACAAAGTATTGGTAGTAGTAACTGAACAATAGTAACTTGTATGAGCAGTAGAAACTTCTATGAGTAGTAGTAACTTGTATGAGCAGTATAAACTTCAATGAGCAGTAGAAACCGAGCAGTAGTAACCATCACTTAGTCTTTTTCAATATAAATCAACAACTCCAAACTACTATTTTTTTTTTCAGCGTTATCAGTTTATATTTTGTATCATCAAATCACAATATATATATTTATTTATTTTGCTTCTGGGTTTTCTAATATAAAATTTCATGGAGATAATATAGACATAATTATATTTAGAAATATAATATACAATTAAATAAAATGTGTGTTGGCTTTTTATACAACTCTTATTATTATTAGTATTATTATTATTATTATTATTATTATTATTATTATTATTATGTTTATTACATTATATTACTAGATTATTGTCCCGCGATAGCTCGAATAAAAATAAAACTTGAATCGTAAATTTTATGTTTATGTAGATTTTAAGTTATTATAAGAAAACAATGTTACATGTATAATAACATATCTACATTTACTTTTATACACATGTTATTTATCGTTATAATATCATATACACATTTATATTAATACACATATTTCGATATTTTGTATTAGAAGATTTAAAGTAACAATAAAGGTAAATTATATTCAAAATTGAGCGATTTTATAAGTAAATTAATTTTATTTTATTTTAGTAGAGATTGAATGAAATATAATGTAATTATGTAATATAAGAGGGTGTAAAATGAAAAATAGTCTTTGATGACATCATCAATCCGATTTAACGGCTGTAATCAAAGAAGTTAATACATCAAAAGGACCTTATTTCGTCATATGATATTTAAGCCCTATCTTTTATTATATATTAAAGATTACATAATATTATATTATATTATATTATATTATATTAATCTATAGATTAAAATCGATGGTTGTCTTAAATGCTGTGCCTCCTGGGCTTTTGTTTTTACCTCCGGGTTTTGGGTCTTACCTTTTGGGCTTTATTTTTGATTTTACCTCCGGGTGTCGGGTCTTACCTTTTGGGCTTTATTTCTGCCTAATCTTTCTTTGCTTACCACGTGTTATTTGCTTACCACGTGTCGTTCCATTTTCGCTGGCTGTTACTTTGCTCCGGTGAAGGTTTGTTTTGCTTCATTCTCATGTCTGTTGGTCTTCGTTTCTCTGTATTTTAGAGGTATGTAATCCCTGCTTTGATTTTACCTTTATTTTTGGTTTGGTTTTTATGGGTTTTTGCTTTGCTTAGATTAAATATATGTTTTTATACTTTAGATTCATTTGAGTTATGGCTATAAGCATTGATGCCTCATTTGTTGTTTTTGTGTTTGTGTGCCGTTTACATTTTTTGTGAGATATGTCCATTTTTTTTGTTCTTTATGTGGTGTTTGTTTTGCTTATGTGATTTTGTTGACCTGTGTTCATCCTAGGTTTAATGCTTTTCGTTGAAGTAAGTGTCGATTTGTTGGTTTTCCAATAAATAAGGATATAGGATATGATAGACGAAATAGTACATGGAAATATCTTGCTTTTGTTTATTTGAATACCCTGTTTTGGTAGTTTGTTTTTGTAAGTGGTTTACTTCGGTTTTTATTTGTCTATCGTTGAAGTAAGTGTCGATTTGTTGGTTCTCCAATAAATAAGGATATAGGATATGATAGAAGGGAAATGATACATCGAAATATGTTGCCTTTATATATGTGTAACAAATTTAAAAAAACATTGCGAATGGGCTTCTGTTTGTGATTTGATGCCTTAAGGTAGAAGATTTTTGTAATCTTTTTTTGTGATTTACTAAAGAATAAACTCATTATTATAGGCGCTGATTGGTGAGATGAATTGTATTATTTGTTGTCTGTGTAAGTCATTGCCGTGTACTCTGAAGTAGATTGATTCATGTGGTAACACTTGCTGCCTGTCTTATTTGCTTTTCTTATTTGCTTTGGTTGTACGTTTTGGTTTCGATTACATAATGGTAGGTACCCTGTTTTTGTAGTTTCTTTTTGTAAGTGGTCCAGTTCGGTTTTTACTTGTCTATGTTTTAGTTACGTTTAGGTGATCTGTTTGCATTGCGTAGCTGATTGCCGCTTGCCCCCAATATAGATTGCTGTAATTCAGGAATAAAAAAATTGTATTCTCTTTGTACTATTGTGTTTAGGGAGTATCAAAATCGTAGAATTGGCGGTATATCGTATATGTGAAATATTACATGAGGTCCTTAACTGATTTATAAGTGCTTATTGCTGACATGAACTGTATTGTTTGTCGCCCATGTAACTGATTGCTGCTTGCTCCGAACTAGATCGATGTATGTGTTTACGGTACCTATATGTCTCATTATATAATAGCAAACGCAGTTTTGCTGCATCTTCTTATTTCATGTGCCGCAGTTTGCATTTTAGTCATGTCTGCGTTTTTTATGTGCATTGTTGTGATTGAGGAATAAAAAAATTATCGGCTGCCTACTTTTAGTTTTCGTGTGGGAAGGGCTTCTCCGTGTGTAGTTCACTTCGCAGTGTCGCGTTTACGGAGTATCAGAATTTTTTGCTTTTCACGTAACCAAATCGGAATATCTGTTCTGTTAGTTTCAGAGGAGAACTGGTCTTTGCGTTCTACAGTTTTAATCATGGTGTTCAGTGAACTACAATGTTGTGGAAATCTGCGTTTATGTTTTCTCTATTCTGTATTTCTGTTAATTCGGTTGTTGTGAAAAATGTGGGGTAGTGCTCTCAGTGAGGGGGTCGTCTGGCCTACAGTTTCTGCTCCAGTTCCTCGCCGTTCTGCGCGTCGTCGTAATGTTCTTTCCGCAGCATCACTGCCCGAGAATCATTTGCCTACATACTTTAATTGCGGCGATGCAAGTAGTCTCTGCTATTACTGTGGTGCACTTTTCTGGTATGACGAGCGGGTTCTATGTTCTTCCCGTCTTGGTAATCCGTCATATAATCAATGCTGCAGGGGCGGTACTGTTGTTTTGCCCCCATCCGTTATGCCACCCTCTGAGTTTGTTAGCCTCTATCAGGATTCACATTTTATGTCTAACATTAGGGCATATAACTCTATATTCTCAATGACATCATTTGGTGCTAAAATCGACACATCCGTTAACGATAGCCACGGTCCGTACACTTTTAAGGTCTCCGGTCAGGTGTCACATTACATTGGTTCGTTATGTCCTCAACCTCCCAACTCTCCCCGTTTTTAGCAACTATATGTATATGATACCCTAAATGAGGTCGAAAATAGGCTGCGAGTTTTTAGGTCAGCTAATACTGATGATAGATTAAAACCTGAAGTTGTCGCCATTCTGACTCGTATCTTAGCAGCGTCTAATGAGTATGTACGGACATTTAAGAGAGCTGTGGAGGTTGCAAATTTCGACAATCTAGACGAGTTTGCAGTGAGGCTGTATAACAACGTTCCGGATTACCGGTATGGTTTGCCGCAACAGGGGACACTAGGGGCAATTGTAGTCGCTGATGACGCAAACGCGAGTGCATACGACATAATAATTCGTTCTAATGATAACCGGCCTCATCGCGTCAGCAAACTACAGCAATCTTATATGCCGCTTCAATATCCATTATTGTTTCCTTACGGTGAGGTTGGTTGGTCTCCGCGGCTGAAATTGAGATCAGGTCTGAGTAGGAGCCCGAAGTCTCTAACAGTAAATATGTATTATAGTTACCTATTTCATAGTCGCCATAACGTGTTTTCTCTTCTACTTCGCGGTGGCAGATTATTTCAACAGTTTTTGTTGGATGCATATTTATGTTTAGAAGACAGCATGCTAGACTATTTTCGAACCCACCAAAACAGTTTAAGGTCTGAATACGTTTCCGGCGTTTACGACGCCCTTTCCAGAGGAGACTCTGTCGGCATACAGATAGGGAAACGGATTTTTTTACCCGCCTCTTTTGTTGGCGGACCACGATACATGTACAAACACTATCAGGATGCGTTAGCCCTATGTCGTGTTTATGGCAACCCTCAATATTTCATCAGGTTTACATGTAATGCCAAATGGCCTGAGATCACCAGATTTATGGATGTCAATAACATGGGTCAATCTCACAATAGACCGGACATCGTGTCTAGGATATTCAGCATGAAAGTCACCCATTTTATCAACTTCCTTAAAGAAGAAAAACCATTTGGCGCTGTAAATGCGTGTACGTATCCTTATTATTTTAAATTTCTTTTCACTACGATCTTTGTCTGTCTTTCATTTTTATTGATACTGTATACATATTACGTTTATAGATCTGTATACAATAGAATTTCAGAAAAGAGGTCTTCTGCATTGTCACACACTATTATGGGTCAACGATATTTCGAAAATTAGAGAAGCCTCGGACGTTGACAGATACATCACAGCAGAACTACCTAACCCCGTTACAGAACCAGATCTTTATTCCACGATAACCACTTGCATGATTCATGGCCCTTGCGGATTCTCTAACCCCACTGCCCCTTGCATGCGGGAAGGAGTATGCAAAAAAAAATTCCCGAAACCGTTCAGTACAGTAACCAGCTTTGATAAAGACGGTTACGTACACTACAAGAGGAATGATGTTACTGCACATACAATGCACAGCGGAGCCCGCGCCCATAATGCATTTATAGTTCCTTACAATCAAGCCCTGTGTAGCCGCTTCAACGCGCATATTAACGTAGAATATTGCGGCTGGAATATGATGATAAAGTATTTATTCAAATACATTTCGAAGGGTGTCGAACGTGTAGCCTTCTCCTTGCAAAAAACTGACAACTCTGTATCATCGTCTACATCTTCGAGTAAACATTCTGTCAACAGCAGTTCCTTAACTACTGTGCCAGAAACGGTTGATGAAATCGAACAATTTATTGATGCCAGATTTATATGTCCACACGAGGCGGCCTGGCGTCTACTCAATTTTTCGATTCATGAACGGCAGCCTGCTGTGCAAGTGTTACAAGTACATCTAGAACATATGCAGTCAGTTACATTTAAGGACGGTTGTGCCCTACAACATTTAATAAGAAATGCTAATTTTGGCAACTCCACACTGTCGAGATGGTTGGTCGCAAACAGGTGGGATTCGGATGGGCGTCATTTAACCTATATTGAATATCCGTCACTGTTTACATGGAACGCAGGAAAAAAAGATTGGATCTTTAGAAGTAAAAATACGATCACTCCGATCGGTCGAATGGTGTATATACATCCGACTGCACGCGAGGTATTTTATTTAAGAATGCTCCTATGTCACCAAAAGGGATGCCGTTCCTTCGATGACATTTGCACCATTGCTGGGGTTGTCTATTCGTCTTACCGTCTTGCATGTGAAGCTCTCGGGCTGATTGGTGACGATAGGGAGTGGCTTACTGCCTTCAACGAAGCTGCATTCTGGGCATCCTCTCCCAAACTACGCACACTATTCTGCAATTTGCTTTTGTATTGTGATGTTGGCGATCCAAAACTGCTTTGGAATAACGCGTGGCCAAAAATGGGAGATGACATCAGCCGACTCTTATTAAATTCAGCCCCTACCTCAGATTTCGTTATATCTGAAGACATGTTACAACAACATATTTTATTGGAGCTCGAAAAATTATTAAATGCAGCAACACCGCCAAAGTCTCTCAGTTCGTTCAATTTGCCTCTTCCATCGTCCGATTTGCTGCTTCCGTTGATGAATCGCCTACTGTTGGAAGAAACATTATACAACAAACCCTTACTTGGTAGACAATATTCACAGATGTATTCCACGCTGAATTCAGATCAGTTAAGAATTTTTGATAAAGTGCGCAGTAACGACCTATCGAAAAAACAGTCCCTGCTATTTGTATACGGTCATGGTGGCACTGGGAAAACCTTTTTGTGGTCCACAATACTTGCTTATTTCAGATCTATTGGGAGAGTTGTGTTGGCTGTCGCTTCATCCGGTATTGCATCACTCCTTTTACCTAATGGTAGGACCGCACACTCACGCTTTAACATTCCTATAAATCTACTCGACACATCCGTTTGTAATATAAAAAAAAAACACACCTTTGTCAGTTATTAGAACAAACAGAAATGATTGTATGGGACGAAGCTACTATGATGGATCGTAAGTGTTTTGAGTGCGTCGATCGTACGTTGAGAGACATATTAGAAAAAAGGAGTGAACCATTCGGTGGAATATCTATCTTGCTAGGAGGTGACTTTAGACAATCCTTGCCAATAAAACGGAAGAAGGGGCACCGAGATATAATGCTCTCAACCCTTCCAAACTCGCACCCGTGGCCGCACTTTTCGTTATATAAGCTGTCCCATAACATGCTTGTCACACCCACAAATATGAGTCAGTCTTCACATAGTAATTCTCTTCGGTTTGCACAGTGGTTGTTAGATGTCGGAAACGGTATCCTTGGTATTCCAGATGCAACAAATCCCAGGTATGCGTCAAATATTCAGATTCCAGATGATTTTCTGATAACAGACAACGAGTCTGGGTTGGTGCAGCTAATCGATTTCGTCTATGGATCCACAGTTCTATTTAATCCAACCCCGGAGATCCTCTGTAGTAGAGCAATCGTATGCCCAAAAAACTGTACAGCTGACGAAATAAATTCCACAGTCCTAAATAACAGTCCCGGTACACTGAGTTCCTATTATAGTGCCGACTCGATAACACCACACACTCACAGAATGTCGGATTTAGACTTACTTTATCCAGAGGAGTACCTAAACCAGCTGAATTTCCCCAGTCTTCCGCTACACAAACTAGACCTAAAGAAAAATGTTCCTATCGTACTTTTGCGTAATATAAATCATAAAAACGGTCTCTGCAATGGTACAAGGCCGCTTGTCACCCGCCTCTTGCCGACAATTATCGAAGCAGTTATCATGACCGGAACCTGCATCGGACAAAAAACCTACCTACCCAGAATTAAGTTCATCCACCACGACCCCGAACTTCCTTTTACGTTTACTAGAAAACAATTCCCATGCAAAATCTCCTACGCCATGACCATCAATAAAAGTCAAGGTCAATCGTTACAACGAATAGGTGTTTTTTTACCTACTCCAGTATTTGGTCACGGTCAGTTGTACGTCGCTCTTTCACGAGCCACTGCTCCGGAGTCACTTAAAATTCTCATCCATGACGAAAATGGAAAATGTTCGAATCATACAAAAAACATCGTTTATAGGGAATTCATTTCATACATCGACAGCATTGGAAATGCATAACAGAATTATATATATCAATATACACACACATAGTAACACAGATTCCAGAGAACATAGGTTTACACCAAGTCAGATTTTGTATTTAAAAGTGTTCTTGCACATTATCAGTTAGTGTATATTTAACAACTATTAACAAATGCTCACTCTCTTATAATTGCAGGAAAACATGGTTTACATTGCCGACCTCGAATATGGATGTGCAGGATCGCCGTTGGAAATTAGAATTCTAAGAAAGTGGACACCCCACTTTCGGAATAAAGAAACATGGTTTCTATCCGTAGATGAACGCGTTAGTACTTTATACACCAGTCACATATTTCCCATATTTATATAATTCATACATGCTAACTCATCTTTAACAATAGGGAGACACCATTACAATTGTCGGAGAACAACATGGCCAAAAATTCCTACAGTCCACCCTACAGGTGCAAAAATGCTACATCATCGAACACTATTCTTGTAGCGAAACACAGAAATACCAAAGGATGATCAAAAATTCAATACACCTAAACGCTGGCGAGGCTTCAAACATCACGGCAATTGAAGACAAAAAAGAAATCCCGCAGACATCCTTCAGTTTCGCATCCATAGACGAGCTATATGCGTTTCTCAAGACACCTACATACTACCCAGGTATTTAACAAACAATTACATATTTAACTCACATTTGCAATATACACAACATAAACAATTCTAAAAAAACAAATGATAAATGCAGATTTCGTAGGAAAGTATCGCAGACAAGCACTCTTGAATATAAAAAACGGCGACCCATTTCTGCTCTTAACTTTAATAGACACTGCGTAACCATAAAATACCGTTAATACTTTTACACTGCGGCAGACAGACAACAACAACAACACTATTAATTCACTATTCTGCCGTATTTATATTTCAGTGGCCAAGAAATAATCGCAACAATATGGAAGGAGTGCATGGAAAATTCAGAAAAGGTCGATACTGTGGCTCTATCCACAGCCACACCGGACACCATCATAGCGATAACAAACATAAAGCCCACGATATACACAGGTAAACTCGTCGAGTTTTATAAAAAAATATTTAAGAGACCATCCACACAATATCCATTGCAATAGGCTAACGCATAAATAATTTCAGACGCCTTAAAGATATCATCCACAGACGCGACCCATATCATCATCGACCCACCACTACAGTCACAATCAAAACAACAACAGCAACTGGCATCACCAAGTACAACAAATACATCTCCGAACTTACCCGCAACTATGACGTTGGAGGAATTGCAATCAAAGCCTTACGAAGCCCTATTAGTAAGCATTCTAATGTTATCACGTATAATTGTTTGTTAAACACAATAAAACGTAAAATACAATCATCACTTTTTACACATTGCTGCAAAATTACATTACAACAGAGAAAACTTATCGCTACAAACGCAAGGATCATAGACACAAATATCGAAAATTGTTGGTACATTGCATCATGTCCGGACTGTAGGAGTCATATATCGAAACAAAAAGAGTCATGGTTCTGTCCAAATCATGGACCAAAGCCCAATCCCAACTTCTTGTAAGATTATAAACACTATACACATACAACATAAAAAACAAATTACAGCAAAACTAACACTTTTGTAATGATTGCAGCTACAACGTTCGAATCACTCTATCCGACGGAACAAGTAACCTAGAAGCCATGGCAACGGACTCCTGTATGCAAAAGCTAATAGGTCGAAGCTGCAAACAGATAATCACAGAGGACGGTTACGACGATCGCAAAAAACTACCCCCAGCCTTTATGAAAGAAGGCGTGAACACGCACAGATACCAGATAGAAATGACAAAAAAATCAAATCCCAACAACATAAACTTCGTCGTCATCAACAAAGAGGCGATACCAAACGAATCACCACCCCCACAGTCCGCTACTGAGACCCCAAAACAACCTCACACACCTTCAACAGCAACAGATTCAGCCAACATAACCCCACCACCGTATACACCCGCAACCCCAAACACCGACACCAAATCCCCACCCCCAGAAACAGCAGCAACAAACGAAACCAGGACACCACCAACTGCAAGGCAACTGTCCATCGACACGCCAGGTAAGTTCATCCAAAAAAACACTGCTACACATAAAAGTACGGACACTGATGATACCAAAAATACATATAGCAGCAAGACTATGGAGAAACCAACAGATAACAAACGAAAGTCAGCAGAAACAGCAGGTACACAACATTCGTAACAAATGTCATCTAAACCAACACTAACAAATTTTCATCACACTTTTACAGAAAAATTGCACAACATAAACCCAACTAAACGTGAACGCTTCCCCGAATGAAGACGCAACAGAAAGGAGACAACGACGCAACTTTTGTAATAGACAACCACCAATATGACGGATATGTAAACACAAACACACATAATCAGCACATACGTGCATATTTTGTAAAGTCTCAAAGTCGTGCATCTATGACGGATAACACACATAATCAGCACATACGTGCATATTTTGTAAAGTCTCAAAGTCGTGCATCTATGACGGACTCGTGCATATTCTGTAAAGTCTCGAACTCGTGCATCGCACGAGGTCTACCTAGTTATATTATTATATGTCATTTTTCAAAAGATAGCTCTATTGAATAGTAGTTTAATTATATTATAAA
Source organism: Senecio squalidus (assembly GCA_910822075.1). Taxonomy (NCBI): domain Eukaryota; kingdom Viridiplantae; phylum Streptophyta; class Magnoliopsida; order Asterales; family Asteraceae; genus Senecio; species Senecio squalidus. The sequence goes on from CAJVGC010000065.1 coordinate 7,899,712, forward strand.
ACTAAGGTGTTTTGATTTAATATTATTATTAATATTAATATACTTATCATTTTTTAAAAGGTAGTCCTAGTGAATAGTGGTTTGATTATATTATAATATTAAGATGTTTTGTTTTAATGTTAATGATTTAATATTATTATTAATGTACGTATCATTTTTCAAAAGGTAGTTCTAGTTAATAGTGGTTTAATCTACTATTACTTATAATCTAAGGTTATAAACAATCTAAGGTGTGAGTTATCCCAAATAGTGGAATGGTGTGCATCTGAAACTTCTAACTCTTTAGTTGTCCTATGTTTTAATTACCATAATAAGAGTTTTACTATGTCTTAACTCTTTAGTTGCCCCATGTTAAACTCCTAACTCTTTAGTTGTCCCATTTTTTAATATATGTTTTAATTACCATAATGATGAGTTTTACTATGTCGTAACTCTTTAGTTGCCCCATGTTAAACTCTTAACTCTTTAGTTGCCCCATCTTTTAATATTTGAGTTTAAGTTCCATAATGGAGAGTTTTACTATGTCCCAACTCTTTAGTTGCCCCATGACCTATAAATAACGGCTTTGTATTCCTCTTGCAAAATGATCCAGGCGTTGGCAGCTATGCAAATTAGTATGCCGTTGACCGACGACCTACAAGACCATGTTTTCAATCGGGTTGGTGCTACAAGAGTTGTGGAGAGTGCAACAAAGAGTTAGTTGTAGAGGATGGTTTGTTTTTTTTTGTGATATTTGCAATGACTTTTGCAACTACCCTATAATAAGTTTGTTGTTTTGAGTTGTTTTATTTAGGGACTATGGTATTAACCTACCCAATTCCTGCATTTTGTAATGTTTGTTTTCGTTGTTGCAGGTAGAGGGTCCATGTGCATGTTGTTGATGAAACAAGTGATACAATATTTACCATTTTCAATTCCGTGGCGGAGAAGGTGTTTGATAGTTGTGCTAACAAACTGGTGAATCGATTGGGCATTGGCAATGATGGTTTCCCTCTGGATTTCTTCAGTTTGGGTGGTCGGACTTTGAATTTAAGGTTAGACTTCCAAATTACTTCACTAGGGACCTAGACTTCCACCATTAGAAGGTTGTTGGTATGTACGAAATCCACATGCCCCCGAATTATTGCATTCGTTCTCTACGCAGGAAGAAGGTATGTGTCCCTATTGGCTACTCATATTTTTAATATGTCTAGAAATATGTTTCACTTACTTTGTATCCTTTTATGTTGCCCCCATCTTAGCTCAAACAGCTTGCGAATTTCTATCACGTGGATCCATTGTTTCTGGTGGACACTGGTGAGGATGCTCCTCCAAAATCGGTTGGTTCTGTTGAAAGTGTTAGGTCGGTTTCCAAAGGTGGTGACGTCGCGGACACTTATGCCCCTTCAAAGAAAAGGGCCTGAGCTGCAGGAAGTTAGTAATAATATGTTAAAGTCAAACATCTCGTTTTACTATTGAAGTTAGTAATAATATATTCGATCTAAGTTGAGATTTTCTTTACGGTCGTGATGTAGTAATTTAGAAATTGTCATCGCGCAACGCGCGAGAATACGGGTAGTTATATTATAATACTAAGGAGTTTTGTTTTAATATTAATGTACTTAATTTAAAGTTAAAAAATGAATTTTCGCTTAATGACTATATCTTGAAAAAGTTATTAATTTGAACTAAATAACTGTAACCGTAAGAGAGGTGAAGCATATATTGTTTTTTAAAACAAAGGTAAATAAGATAATAGAAAATGTATTTATTTTAATATTAATGTACTTAATTTAAATTTAAATTTAAAAAATGTATATTCGTTTTGACAATTTCTTGAAAAAGTATTTAATTTAGACTAAATAATTGTACCCGTAAGAGATGTGAAGCATATATATATTTCTTTTAAAACAAAGGTAAATTAGATAATGGAAAATTTAATCCGACGCAAAGCATGAGTAAGTCATACCTCGTTAATATCAAATTACAAACTAGTGAATAGTTTTGTGGCTTCTACAAGTTTTATAATTTAACTTGGGAAAATGTACTGGGTGGTCATCGTACAACCTCAAAAAATCCGTATAGGTCATTGAACAAAATTTTCGTCTATCTACGTCACTATACCGCAAGTAACCTTTTAAATTATAACCTTAACTTAAAAAAACCGTTTAAATAGATAAGTTTGGTGACTTGAAACCTGTTGGTAACCGTCACGTCATCGGTTTTATAACTACCACCCAAACATTATCATCTTCCTCCTATCAAATCCCTTACAAATCCCTGTAAATTCCAAAATATCCAGATCTCCATTTTCAATTGGAGCAACAATACCGCCATCTGTAACTGGACTGAACCTTCAAAATAATTCCCTATCATAATTTATAACTTTATATAACCTAACAAAATCAACATAATTAAGAACATTCAAAATTATTACCTTACAATAAACAATTTGATTACCTAAAACCAAAACCTCAATATTTCATCAATTACATAAAACTTAAACATATTAAAAACCTAATATGTTAAACATAGTTTAATCCATTTCGTATAATTTAAACACCTACAGCTAAATTTTAACTTCAAAAACCTTACAAATCACAACGAAGTCAACAGCGACATCAACGCAGTTTCATATTTTTCACAAACTTCAAACACCTACAGCTAAAATAAAACTTCAAAAACCTAATAAATGAAACATAAATTACTGTAACAATCGACATTTACGGAGCGTTCGAGCGAATTAACATTATTCGAATGCTTGAGAAGCAATAACCACCGTCGTTACAATCCACTGCCGTTGCAACTGCCGTTACAATCCACTGCCGTTACAATCCGCCGCCGTTACAATCCATCGCACCGCCGTTACCTCCATCGCAACCACCGTGCAGTGACAACATCGCACCGCCGTTACAATCCATGGATAGATCACCGAAAAAATGATTAGAAATTCTTTCATTTTAAATGAAGATCTGGATATTTTGGATTGAGTCAAAATACATACGTTTAGAAATTCTTTCATTTTAAATTTCATTCTTGTTGAAAATGGAGATCACCTCCGTTACAATGTTGTAAAGAATTTCAATTGAGACAAAATGAGAGAGAGAGAGAGAGAGAGAGAGAGAGAGAGAGAGAGCTTAGATGAGAGATATAGATATAGATATTCACTGATATCAACAAGAATGTTGAAGAATTCTGCAATTTAAAAAAGGGAGAGAGAGAATTAGTGGAGGTGACGTCACCGGTTAAAAACCGGTAGATTGAAAAAAAATGATTTAAATAAAAGGTTACTTGCGGTATAGTGACGTAGATAGACGAAAATTTTGTTCAATGACCTATACGGATTTTTTGAGGTAGTACGATGACCACCCAGTACATTTTCCCATTTAACTTTAACCTTTTAACTCTTATAATGTTTACATTTTTTTTAATAACTTTTTTTATATATACTATGTATAATACATTAAACCTAGTGGTGTTCAATATTCGAGTGGAACTCGAAAAAATCGAAATTCGATTCGAATCGAATTCGAATTTTTAAAAACGAATCGGTTTTTCGAATTTTGTATCGGTTTTGAACCCGAACCGATTTTCGAATTCGAATTTCGAGTCGGTTTTCGAATTCTTGAATTTTTTGTCACCCGAAACCCAAATTTACATCATTAATTATATATAATTTTTATACATATGTCAAAATTGTGACAACCGTCAAAATTTCAGGTGTTCTTTACGTTCTATGTCTCTCGTTTTGTCTATTGTGCCTTTAAATTTCACCTTTACCGGAAACGCGCTCGTGTCGGAATCACAACCGGAATCATTTTTGTAAGTTCTAATACCAAGAAAACACCTAATGAACTTTCCTAAGTTCATAATGTAACATAATTAAGAACTTTTAGTTAACGAAAAGGTCCAACGAAACAATAACGCAAAAATAACAAAAACAGCAAAAATCAAAATTTTGTGACAAAAATGGTCCAGAACGGCGCACAGTGACCTTGTGCGCCGTCCTGGAGGGACTGACTCCGAAATCTTTCAAAAAAAAATTGCATGTCTCGATTTCCTACATAATTTAACCAATGGGACTCGGGAATATGCCATCAATTACTGCTACCTTGCAGTACCAAACCCCCCTTTAATGATTTCTCTTATTCCCATTTCATTTTATCATTTTCAATTAACAAAAACATAAAAACACACACACAAACCCCACATTTTCTCTCAAAACCTTCTTAAACTTCATCATTTCCAGAAGATTTCCAGCACTAAAACTCTATTTTCATCAATCAAAATCGTCCAAATCAACCAAAGAAACAAAAGGAACCAAGAAATTTCGGTAAAGGACCATTTTTGTAAAGATTTTCGGAGCTCAAACATCACCAAATCATCATCCAAGCGATTTCCATCGGTAGATTCTTTTTACTTACTGTTTTTATGTAAATAACAACTTGCATGGATGATCTATGGATTCAAAATAAGTTTTTACAAAGATTTATAACGTTTTATGTATAAAAACGATTTTTAACCGAAATGTTATTTAGATCTATGTTTTTATGGATAAAAACTTTTTAGAAACTGTTAAAATAACATTTTAATAAGTCTAGACCAATTGCATGTTGAAATCCGTGGCTAAAATAATCGTTTTGATCGAAAAATCCCGAAAACGCGACCCGTGCGCCGTCCCTGTGACCAGGACGACGCAGCGGGGGTGAAAAACTGGCTCTGTGCGCCGTCCTAAAGGTCACAACGGCGCACAGGCCTGACTGATTTTCCCGATTTGCTTTATTTTGACGTTTTGAACTTGTTTGACTTGCTGACTTTTCTTAAATACCATTTTGGGACTGAGTTTGGAAAATAAATACATATTGGTGTCTTGTAATGAACTTTTGGAACTTAAATGGACTCGTTTGGATATAAAACCGTGTTGTATGTATTTTGTGAGCGGTATTGACATTTGGATTTTTGGATATGAAATTTGGGCGCGGAAGCGCTGCCCAAATTTCATTAGAAAGTCCAAACCAATTCAGCGACCAAAGTTACTTGTAACACAATAATAATAAACGTCACAATTAGATTTTTGGACAAAAACGTAACTTTCACCGTTTTGGGACTATTTTGGATTAAACTTAACCTTGACACTTAAAGTTTAATTAAAAACTTAATTATATTATCTTAAGTACAATAACATAATAGGATAATAATAATTGGACTATCTTGGTATTATTAGGCGACCCGTGATTTCCGGCCCCCGTTCCGACCGATTCCCGAGTTCGTTGTCTTCGCAATCCGTGAGTTACACCCCTCCTTACTCTTACATTTTAAGTACTCTTTTTGGGGGAAACATGAGATCAAAATCCTTTGTGAACAATATCTTTTATGTGAAACTAATTTATGCGCTTGAACTTACGTACAACATTTTGTGATCTATCTTGGAAACTTATTGAACTTTTGAGCTATTTATCTATTTTTGGAAACTTATTGAACTTTTGAGCTATTTATCTATTTTTGGAAACTTTACGAACTTGCAACTCTTTGAACTTTTGGAACTTTGAGAACTTTTGGACTATTTTGGAACTTTGCAACTAATATGCGTAGACAATATCATTTATTCGGATTGGCTTACTTTAGACTAAATAGGTTTGCCTCTTTGGATATTTGATTAGACAATGATAGCTTGATTGTATTTTGGAGCAAAACCCTAGGTGAGGATATAAACGCCGTAAGTACAAACGACAAATTTTTAGTAACAGGACGGACAAAATGCCCCGCAACTTTTTGGAACTGAACTCTACACACTATTAACAATAGCCGTTAGTAAATATGGGTATCGATACTTAGGAGCGGTCACTCGTTACTTAAGGGTAGCAACCTGGGTACATATTACTAAGTTCTCTCGAACTCGAACTTTAGACTGGAACTAGGGGCGCGAACTTGACCAGAATCGGATTAATGTGCAAAACTAAATCTTACGTTATATTAAGCTTAGTGGTTGGTACAACTCGAGGATCATAGGTCTTTATTATTTACGCATATGCTTATTTACTGTCTTACACATGTGGATTAATCCACCACTGAGGTAATGACTACATACTTTACCGCTTGCTACGCGACTTACTTTGAACTTACCTTGAACTTACTTTGAACTTACTTTGAACTTACTTTGAACTTATTCTGAGCTTACTTTGAACTTATTTCGAACTTTCATGAACTTTGAACTGATCTTGAACTTTATGGACTTTGAACTTGTCTCGAACTTTTGCGAACTCTAAACTCTTGACTTGAACTATTACGACAGTATATACACTACCTTTACGCGATTGCTTAACTGCTTACTTCTTTGGAAAACTTTTGTACTTACATATATACTTGTCGAACTTTTATCCGAACCTTTTTGTCAACTTATAAACTGTAACTCACTCACTACGTTTTCGTAGTTGACACTTTATCTCATGTTTCAGGAACTAAGCGTAAGTTATGAAGTGCATTGCTCTGGCGGGTCAAGCCAATTATGTGAAGTGTACCCCGGGAAGAAGACCTTATTTTGGGAATTTTTATTTAAAAACATTTTATTATGTATTATGGTCTTAAACTTTGAATCTTGGTTGTAACTTTGAATTTTCGTACTTTTCCAACTTTAATCTTATTGACTTGAACCGTTGATTTTAGTGTAACCCGTGAAATGATTCTTTGCTCTTCACATTACGTGTTTCCGCTTTAGCGGGGTGTGACAAAAATATATGTTGAAATTCGTTTTTTTTTTTTTCGAATTCGGATCGCTTTTCGAATTTGATTTTAAATTCTAATTCGATTTTGCTTATTAGTTTTAGTAAATTATAACTATATATTGTAATTAGGTTTGATTCGGATTCAACCCGAATTCGAATATTCAAATTCGAGTCGGTTTAGTTTGAATTCGAATTCGAGTCGGTTTTCGAATATGTCAAAAAAAAAGTCAAATTCAAAAAACCCGATTCGAATAACTCGAAAAACAGAAAAACCGACCCGATGAACACCCCTATTTAAACCTTTTGGTTTTAATGTTGAAAATTTAAGTAGAAATATTATAAATTTAGCCTTCTTTAAAAATCAAAATTACTTGACATCTGATGCATTGTCGCCATTATATATATATATATATATATATATATATATATATATATATATATATATATATATATATATATATATATATATATATATATATATATATATATATATATATATATCTACTATTACTTATAATCTAAGGTTTCCGAACCTCTACGGTGTGAGTTATCCCAAATAGTGGAATGGTGTGCATTTGAAACTTCTGACTCTTTAGTTGCCCTATGTTTTAATTACCATAATGTGATTAATGACATACTAATTATTGAGGTATAATGGTGTTTAAACTGCTCAGTTACCCTAAGTTAATAACACAAACGTTTTCAGGTACTCTAAAAGTTGGTGGTATCCACTTGGAATCTTGATGGTTGGAACTCTTTAGTTGCCCTATGTTTTAATTACCATAATCTGATTAATGGCATGTGTTTTCCTATATAAGTTAGTTCGCCAGAAATGTTACTTTTGCATCAACAAGCCCCAGAACTACGTACAATTATGTCTCTTTCCAAAAACATGTCTCACTCCAAGATTGACGCCCTTGACCCAACTAGAGAAGATTGGGTTGTTCATGTACGACTTTGTAGAATGTGGGAGGCAATAAATAAGAAACTCGGTGATGTCTTACTTGGGTTGGAGATGGTTATGGCTGATGATGAGGTAATTTCTAATTTGTTTGAAAATTTTAAAAACCGAAAAATGGGTACGCCACAAAAACAGTTAATATACAATAATTTCTACCATGTTTTTTATGTACAACGATGGAAACTGTGGGGGGTTAAATTAGTTTCTTACATTTTTTTTTACCAAAAAGGGCGGTTCGATACAAGGTTTCATCGCTAGAAATCATATACGAAAGTTTAAGGCTCTTCTCGAAGAGGGCCAGGTATATCAAATCTCGAGGTTCAGAGTGATTGAAGGTCAAATGGGATATAAAGTTGTCCCGAATCAATACCGCATCCGTTTCAACATTGCAACATCGGTTCGTAAACTTGAAGGTGGTCATGAGGAGTTTCCATTGAATGTGTTTAGTTTCACACCAACGGAAGTTCACCTACAGAGAATCAATAACAATTCCCTCCTCACTGGTGCCGGTTTTTCTTTTCTCTAAATGTTTATGTTTTCTTTCCTATATCCAGTTTTTTGTGGGTTGTTGTCGTTCACATGACATCTGGCTATGTGTTTACAGATGTAATAGGGTGTTTGGTAGGTTCAGGCAAAATTATTCACCTTGACAATGAAAAAAAAGTGTGAATTTTTGTGAGCTATCTGTTAGCAGGTTATTATTGTATATTTTCGTTTGTTTCTGCGTACCTACTTCTTTCTGTCACATTTATACTAACCTTCCCTTTTTTATGTTGCTTGCTAATTAAATAGTACCACCGACAAAGTAATGACAGTGACCTTGTGGGGAAAACTTGCTGAGTCATTTGACTACAGTTCCTACACAGCTGATGGGAAGCATGTTATAACAGCTATAACATCATTGACCGTTAACAAGTTTGAAGGTGTGTCTCCAGCCCTTGAGCCATTAAGTAGGTAAAATCCATGTTCTATTGACATTCATAATTTGTCTATAATTGTAGGTGAGGTAGTTTATCGGTCTACTACATCGAGCAGGGTATACTTTGGCGGATAGTGTGAGGGCTATGTGAGGAAGGAATTTGTCTCTATTTCCGTTGAATGTGTTTTTAATTGTCTTTGGTTGTGTTAACATTTAAACATGGTTTTCAGGTTTGCTGGTACATTACCTTCCGTAAGAATGATCCAATCTAAAAATTTTGAACAAATGTCCCCGGCTGAGCAAAAGTCGGTCAACAGAAAAACAATCACAGAAATCATGGAAATGGAATGGAATTCCGAAGATCAGGTATACAATTAACCCTATATTGCATTTGCGATTGAGGTTCTAAATAAGCGTTAAACTTTAGGAGCGTCTCTTTACGGTATTGGCTGAAATACAAGGCATTGATGATTCTTCTGGATGGCATTATGTGTCCTGCAACGTTTGCACGAAGAAAGTGGTCCCGGACAATGGTGGTTTCTTTTGTAGCGAGTGTAGTAAGGAGTGTTTATTTCCAGTAATTGCGTAAGCATCATTTACTATTTCCCCCTACCTTTTACTAAGCCATAGATGTCTTTTAGAGTTTTTGTGGGTTACTATGCTTGACTTATTAATTTTTTTGGTAGATACAAAATCGATTAGAAGGTTGCAGATTCGGATATGGGAACCACGTTCGTACTGTTCAATCACGTTGCTGAGAAGTTGTTGAACAACCCGTCAAGCAAGTATGTTACCCAACTAGGTGTTAGCAGCAAAATGATTCCTAAAGATTTTGTTGGTTTGACCGGAAAGTCATTTGTGTTCAAACTTAAGCTTACAGATCATAATTTAAAAGATGGGCTGGAGAACTACATTGTTATCAAGGTCTTTGACGTCGAAGATGACCTAAACAATCAGGACTCCCCTACCCAGTCTTCTACCACGAAGGTTGGCAACCAAATTTTGATATCTTCTTGAGTTAGAAACTTTTGCTACTTATGTGTATAATTTATATATTTTGATTGTGTTTTGTTGTTGAACTTGCCTGTTGTACAAATAATTAAGAGGTCCAGGAAGAGAAATAATACCACATTGGATGCTTTCGCTGGTTTGGATGGTTCAAGTGATGTATCAGTTCCAGCTGCGGGTGAAGGATCGCTTCTTGGTATCAATAAGTCGGTGACGTTGGTTACTCCTGAAAAGAAAGAGCATAAGAAAGCATACACTACTGGCTAGATAACTAAGTATTTTGTTTTGTTTCACACGGATTACTTGGGGAGTGACAACACAGTTTGCAATCACGTTTGTTTTGGAATGTTTTGTCCTTTTCTTTGTCACTTTGGTTTTTAGAATAATATCAGCAAACTTTGCAAAAAATTCCAACATGCATTTACCTAGACTAATTGAGTCATTACTCCACTACAAGTTTTCTATGTATCAATTTTGCTGAGTATTTTTGCAGAAAAAATGTTTATTATATTAATTACTTGAGTAATTGTTCAATATTGATTTTGGCTGAATCCTTTTAATTCAGCCTTCTGCCCTTCCATAACCGCCCAAATGCATTTATGCATTAATAGCCATTAACTGCCGTTTTTATGACATGATTGAATGCTCCAATTATAAAATCTTGATCCCCATGTGTCTTCCCTCATCTCCAAGTACGATTGCTATGGCTTATGTTGTTTTACATGCCCAGAAAAGTGTTATAGAGGTCATGTGTATGGAAAGGACTAACCTGATTGAGCAACAAGTGTTCACAATCGTGGCAAAAGTTGATGGTTACAATGGTTATCACGGTTGGTGCTCTAAGACTTGCAGCGAGTGCGACAAAGATTTGGATGTCATTGGTGGATCATTCTTTTGCGGCTTCTGTCAGGAGCCATGTAGGTATCCAATGATAAGGTTGGTCCACAAACTAAATTTCCTCATACTGTTGTTATTCCTTCCCCGGACATTATAAGATGCTATTTTTATTTTCTTATCGCAGGTACAAGGTACATCTTTATGTCCGTGATGAAAGTGGTGAGTGTGTGTTTACCATTTTCAATCGCCCAGCTGAAAAACTCTTTGATACCACCGCAAACAAGCTGGTCAACAAGATAGGCATACACAACCCTTCCTTCCCACATGAAATAATACAGCTGATAGGGCGGTCATTTGCATTTGAAATAAAGATTCCTGATTATTCCAATACTGACCCTGATTATCACACTTACCGTGTTTTTGGTCTTTTTGAAATTGCCTCCATCCCCAAAGTACTTGCTGCGAATGTAGGCCAGAAAGAGGTTGTCATTTGCTTTATATGTGACTGGTCTGAATGTGTACATGCTTATGAATTTATCTATCGTACTTATGCTTTAGGTGAAGCGGAAGAGGAGTCAGCCTACCCTTCTATCGCTGGAATATGAACCTGTGCACAGTCAACCTACCATTCCCATTGAAAGTGCATGTTCGTATTTAAAGTAGACGATGTTGCCAGTTGCCACTCTGCCTACCCCTGAAAGAAACTACCATAATAAACCAGTTACAGCGTGACATCATATGAGTTAAGTTAATTTAGTGCTTTAAGACTTATGTATTTTTTTAGTCAAAAAGTAGGAAAGCTCTCACTTCAAATGATCAAAATAATGGCAATATGCACTTACAGTTGACCTTCTGATGCTTCTGTACCCCTATACCCTAAACATTTACTTTACCAATTAAGATTTCCCATTTCCTTACTGTCATGATGGTTCGATGATTCAATTGTGGGCCACAAAAAAATAGGAAATATAGATCAAGTTGCATGTGTCGATTCCAAAAAAAAAGAACAAACTCATGTCTGTTAAAGTCTTAATCGCAGGATTGTAAGTAGTGGTAAATGTTTTAATAAAGAGAAGCCAATTTCAATAACCTCCATCCACACTGAAAAGAAATTAAATTACAACAAATTAGTCTAAATAACACGTAAAGATAAAACAAAGGAACGTCAGGTACTATTTGTCAGGTACTAGAATCGAACCTGTGAAATCAACCTCAATCATAGCCTCCAATCAACATAAAAACATAGTCCACGATTTAAAGTTACTCCAAAGGTCACCAAACTGTTTGATGCCTCTATTTGTCAGTGCAAACGTATATTAGTAAATGATGGAAATTAATAGATGAGTAAAAAGCTAGCTATCAATCTTACTTTGAAAAATGAGTCAATTGTATGGACAACTTAGATGAGTTGACACCATGAAATATGATATCTACGAATTTGTATAAGTTTGACTTTTATGTCAAAGTTCGAAATTGTAATATATTGATTAAAACAACTTTAATATGACACGTAACTTTAAATTCGGACTACTAATTAATTTTGTTATGTCTATTTAAGTCACCTTCTGAAAAACGATTCATAAATAAAAATAAATATATTAGCTGAATGGACCCGTTGTTTACATAAATTGGTTAACATTTTACTTGCCTGGCAATATCAAGAGCATATCTAAGAGCTTTGGATGGCGTCAAACGTCCTTTCTTTTGAAGATAGCTTCTAAGTTCACCCTGAAAAATCATGATGAATTTTTTTTTTTTTTATGTTAATACGTTATCAAGATATCTCGAGACAAAAGAAACTCATGTTTTTAAGTTTTTAACCTTTGTGATGATCTAAGTTTTGTTTTGTTTGACTTACTCTGGGATGAAACTCGGAAACAATCATCATGGGTATATTTTGGGTCACAGCTCCAACAAACTGAACCACATTAGGATGCCGAACTTTCTCCAACAAGGTCAACTCATGTTTGAAAGCGTTTCTACATTAATAACAACATTAAAGGGTTCAATGCTAGCTATTTACAGTGTGATGTAAATCCATAATACATCAGTTGGGCGGGTTGTGTCACAAATCAAAAAATGAATTATTTTTAAGTACGGTTTAAATGGTGCGGACACCATTAATATGATCAAGAAACTAATTTCGGCAACTTTCGATCAATTTGAACAGTTCATCCCATTTCCCATATTTAATTGTGTTTTACTCATTTGACCCGTTAAAGCTTTAACATAACCCAAAGCCGACCCATTTACATAAAGGTTCAAAACTCCCAACTTTTCAGAAGTCTAATCATACTGATATAACATAGATTATTAAAAAACTAGAATTCGAGAACAAAATGAATGCTCAAATCCAGTAGTAGCTATAGGTACAGGTACAGGTAATAATCACTTCAGTTGAATAATCCAAGACTTTAATTCGTGCCCATTGAGTTGAATAATTTTTTATTTTGTAAGTTACTAAAACAAGAGCATTAGTTAGCGAATTTTGGTAGTCTTTTCCATCCAGGTTAATTTCCTTTTTACCACATAAATAATAAAATTGTAATATATTGATTAAAACAACTTTAATATGACACGTAACTTTAAATTCGGATTATAACTATAATAATTCATCATATATGCGGACCCAAAAATTGACTTATCCATCTATGCGGACCCAAAAATTCACAGAATCACACTGATTAATGGAAGTGTACACATGCACTTGAAACTCCTAGCTTTGCAACTTATTCTAATTAATTTTGTTATGTCTATTAAAGTCGACTATAATTATAACTAATCATATATAACTCAAAAGACGTGTTAGAAATTACAACATGATCTTTAACTAATCCAAGACTTTAATTCGTGCCAATTGAGTTGAATAATTTTTTATTTTGTAAGTTACTAAAACAAGAGCATTAGTTAGCGACTTTTGGCAGTCTTTTCCATCCAGGTTATTTATAAGCATCTGAACCATATAAGCACCTCATGCTCTATAATATGTGTATCCCCCAGCTATTCCCTATCTAGAATCATGGTTTGTAAACACGAAAATTTAATACGACGTGTGATTGCAAAGGAAGCCCTCCGAAAAAGAGCACTAGCATTGAAAATGAAAAGGCAAATGAACCAGCCAAATGGATATATCATTTTTTTTATAAGAAGAAGGAATACCGGCACGCAAGAATGTGTCGGCGACTGTTGTTGGACTAGAAGGGACTACATCATTTCCGTCAACTAAGATACAACCGCCTTCCACAAGTAGTGGCTCAGAACACAATAGGTTAGTCGGTACCTAATTGGTTTAGTAGCTCATTAAATAACATAAACATTTATAGTCTGGGTAACATTCTTTTTTACTATAGCATTGCAAGGATCAATGGAACAAAGAGTGGGACCAACGTTATCGGTACCGGTTGATACAACTTCAATTCCAAATCCATCCACATCCAGAAAACGCAGCAAAAAGAAACACACAAGTAAGAAAATACCGTACTTTGTCTTAAATCTATCCACCTACTCTGGGTAAAAAAAAACTTATACATTCTCTGATTGGGTCTTTAAAATTTTGGAACCTAAAACGCTTGCTTTAGTAGCTTTATGGTTAAGCAAAGCTTATGCATCTCGCAATATATAATGTGGATGCTTAATTTATCGAATATGAAAGCATTACTTATAGGGAAAAAAAAAGATAGGTTTTCCATCTTAAAAACTTAAACACGTAACATAAATAAATTTATATATTGATACAATGTGATAAAGTAAGAGAATGTGTATGCTTAATTTAGAAAATTGTAAATGGCCAGTTGTCACAGTAGACAATTAGGATGGAGTCAAGCATGTAAAATAGTCGAATCTTACTTTTTAAAATGAGCTGATATAAGATAATAAATTAACGACTTCAAATAAACATTTTATTTTTATTGATTAGGGGTGATAGATTAAGTAGTGAACATTTGAGATTTTTGAAATAAGATTCAAGTTCGATTTATATAAACTAGCTTCAACTAATTTAACGTCTGCTTTACAAAAAGGAAAAAGAAAACATTTTTTGTAATATCATAAAACGCAGCAAAAAGAAACACACAAGTAAGAAAAGACCGTACTTTGTCTTAAATCTATCCATCTGCTTCTATTTATGAAAACAGTTGTTACAATTACATCCCAAATCTATTGATTAGGTGTAGAAGCGGCTCTTGATTACGGCGAGCCAACTTGCATTTGTAGACACTGTGGTGCAACTCTATGGTACGAAGAAAGGATTGAAAGGAAAAAGAAGGTGGATGAGCCCAAGTTCTCATTTTGTTGTATGCAAGGGCGTGTCCAATTACCAGCACTCCAACCAATTCCACCAGAACTAGCTGATCTGTTGCTTCATTCGGCTGCATTCCGTGCGAACATAAGGCGGTACAATTCAATGTTTGCTTTCACTTCAATGGGAGGAAAGGTCGATAACGCAATAAACCGAGGTGTCGGGCCATATGTGTTTAGGTTGAACGGGCAAAACATTCATCTGATCGGATCCCTCTTGCCTGTTGAAGGGACTAGGCCGAAATTTGTCCAATTATACATATACGACACAAATAATGAAACAGCCAATAGAATACAATCTGTAAACAACCGCAACGATGATAAGTTGGATAGCACCGTTGTTGAAACCCTCAAACTTATGTTGGACACCAAAAATGTTTTGGTACAGTCGTTTCGCATGGTTAGAGACCGCCTCGCATCGGAACCAAGCGGAATTTTAAAGTTATGTTTGAAAAAAGAAAGACATCAAGACGGGTGGGTGTATAATGCCCCAACCGCTTCTGAAGTAGCTGGTCTTATTGTCGGTGATTTTACAAGTGACAATTTCCAACGTGATATTATAATCGAGCATAGGAAACAAGGCTTGCAGCGTGTTACTGACCAACACCCACAGTTTATGGCACTATCCTATCCGCTCCTATTCCCATATGGAGAGGACAGTTACATTAAGGGTACCCTACTAAGGACACTTGAAGGTAAAAATCGAAAGAGGCAAAGGCTAACAATGTGTAAATATTATATATTTTTGCTCCAACATCGAGACAATGCGAGTAAAATATTACTACTAGGAGGTCGCCTTTTCCAACAATTCGTCGTTGACGCATATATGGCTATTAAAGAGGAAAGATTTCGTTGGATTCGTCGTAACCAAACAGTATTACGCAGCGAATTGTATGCTGGATTGATGGATGCTGTTTCTAAAGGTGATACAGATAGCAGTCATATTGGGAAATTTACTTTATTACCCTCTTCTCACACCGGTGGACCACGATTCAAAATTCAAAACTACCAAGATGCGATGGCAATTTGTAGGTGGGCGGGATATCCAGATCTATTTATCACTTTCTCATGCAATCCTAAGTGGCCAGAAATCAACCACATTATCCGGAAAGCGGGTCACAGAAGTGATGAAAACCGTGTGGATGTAGTGTGTAGGGTATTTAAAATGAAGTTATGGTCCCTCATGGATAGGGATGGCAATAAAACCCGTACCCGATGGGGACCCGGTATCCGAACCCGTTTTGACTGGGGAATCCCCGAGTTGACCGGGGATGGGGATGGGGATGGGGAATCCCCGATATTAAAAACGGGGATGGGGACGGGGATGGTAATACTCTCTTACCATACCCATACCCATACCCGAAAAGTATCTCATTTTGTAAAGGGTTGATTTGAATTCACATCTTAGTTTCCACAATTTGACTTGTAGTCTTGTCCTTTTGTTTCAACTGGTTTTGAATTCTTGTTGCATGTATGAATTATGCAAAACTATTTTTGAAGTATGGAAGTCTAGAAGTTAATTTTTTCTTATTGTAATGTTTTTTATACTTTGTTGGTTGATGTTACAGTAAGGCTAAGTGCCAAAAAAAATATGTATTTGGCTAGTTACAAAATACTTAATACGTGAGAAGGAAATCCCCGTCCCCGATGGGGATCCCCGTCCCCGATGGGGCTGGGGATGGGATTACAATTTTACTCCCCATCGGGTATGGGGACGGGGATGGGGATGAATATTGAGATTGGGGATGGGGACGGGAAACATGATCCCCGAAATTTCCCGACCCATTGCCATCCCTACTCATGGAAGATTTGAAAACTAACGAATTTTTTGGTCAGGTCAAGGCAGGTATATATTCATTTTTGTTTTTCATCTTTTCTAACTATTCGATTTAATTGAATATTTCTGTTGTAATTTGTAAAGAATCTATATATTGTATTTAATTTGGTGTTTTGGGATTTTTGGGATAAAAATGGGGAAGATAAAAAAGTTATAGGGACGAGCGGTGCAAATAGTGTAAACCATAGGAACGACCCATGTAATTAACTCTTTAATATAAATCAGCATTCTCCGTTGACCGTCGATTACAAATGCTCGGTGATCGTAACAGACAGTGAACGGCTTAAAATACTCGCCGGAGACTGTGGCGACGGTTACAGTCAACGCCATGGTCAACCATTGGAGACTGCTTCAAATTCATCATCAACATCAAAAGCAGCATCAGGTCGAAGAGGCTTTGAGAGGGAGGTTTTGAGAAGATCGGAGCTCCATAAAAGGTCGGCGGCGGTTAACCGGCGAGAACGATTCCACACATATTCACTGATTTGATTTTTTTTTATATGAATATTCACTTATTTGATATTGGAAAAAGAAAAATAAAAGTGAGTAAATAAATGTGTTATTGTTGGAAGCTGAGTTTTATACATTCGAGGGAAACAGAAAGTAGCAGGAAATAGACACAAACCATGTGTTTTAATTTTAGAAAGTAGCAGGTCGGTGGCGGTTAAAGACACAAAACTCCCGATTCTGATCATTGTTCGTGACAAATCTTTTTAGAAATTGTCACCGCGCAACGCGCGAAAATACATCCGGTATATATATAAAAGAGATGTATGAAATTTCACTTGTCCAAATCTAGACCCTTTAATGATTTTCAACTTTAATTCTTAAACTATTTATCAAAATGCTTACCTCAGATATCATCACCAATTTAACTCTTTTCCTACCCCGACTCAGTTCCCCAATTGATAGCCTTTCTTCAATAATGAAATGTATTATTTAATTATAATCAAAATCATCAATTTAATTCGTTGCCGATTGAAACCATCGATATCATATCACAAACATGACCATATTCAAATCGTTGAAACCACATGTATGTTTTTTTCAGTTATTAAATCTCTACTGTTTTTTTTAATCATGTTCTTAACCAAATTCGTCTTTTTTTCTATCGATTGATATGATTTTGATAACTTTTCTAAGCACCAGGTGTTCAATTAAATGTTCCATTGTAATTGGTTGCGAATTTTTACATAAAAGATGAAAGAGTGACTAAATTTTTCTCCACTTGCGTTATCTCACCTTTGTTTTTAGTACTTATCACGGAAGTCTTAACTCATGCATTAAAGATGATATTGGCTGACTTTGTCCAGACTTCTTTAGTGGCTGCGTAGCTGATGGCAAAAGGGTGAGTTCATCCTAATGTCTTGATTTTCGATACCCATGACCATTAATCTACTTGTCCATGAAAATGTTCAAGTGAGAAATGTGGCATTAAATAAGGGTATAAACCATTAGCCCTATCATATGTTGCAATTTTGACCCATTTACGTTTGAATGGAACATGCAGGTTTTATTTTGTATCTAACTTTCTAAGTAACGCATATAGCTAAAAGGGGAATTGGTTGAAACACACAAAGTCTATCTTAACGAATACAACTTCCTAAATCATTTTATTATCAAAAAATTTAATATTATTCTAATAATTGGATTTAACACATTATATAAATGTAACGCTTTGTTGCGGACTTAAAGTTTTTACTTATTTAATTGTGTCGATTCTAATCAAAATATATATAACAATAAAAATACATCTATTTATCAAACATAGTAATTTTGTCTTTACATATTTTACAAAACCATAATGTGAGATATAAAACAAAAATATCAACTTAAAGACATCGAAAATCTTCTATCCATCTCTTTTGGACAACCTTTGTCGATCCAAGTTTGATATTTTACCTCTCTGACAATCCCGCTTCGACCATTTTTCTTACTTGGTCACATGTAGATTTATTTCTATCCGGGGCCATGGCCCGTGTTTTCTGTCGGATTGGTACAATATTGAGATTCGCATTTAGGGCTTGTTCAACTAGATCCCTTGGGACACCAGTCATGTCTGATGTCTACCATGCAAAGACATCTAGGTTTTATTCTAATAAAGTAATAAGTCTACTTTGTGTCTAAGATGGGAGTTGTGAGCCAATAGTCACTGGTTGTTCAGGATAGTTTTTGTTAATAATAACTTTTTGTTTCGGACCATCAATTATTTCAATTGCTGGATCACCTTTGGGACCCTCCACAAGTTTTGGTTATTCCACTTGTTTGCATTCTTTAGGCCATGATGTTCTAGCCCTAGTTGTGGCTATCCCAGCTAGGGTAGGGAACTTTATCATGCCATGAATGGTTGATAGAATTGCTCCAAACTTTTGTAATGCATGCAATTATAGCAAAATTTATCATTTCTAACCTGTAGTGTGGATATTCTCCTAACATTATGTGCATGGCTACCTCTCCGACTAGCCAATGCGTCTCGCCTGAAAATCCCACCAGATGGAATTGTGTTGGACGCTTTGAATGTTGTACTTCTTGAGGGAGCTTCTTAAAACAATGTGCATAAATGATGTCCATCGAGCTTCTTGTATCAACATATTCCTTGTTGATTTCATAGTTGGCCAATCGGATCTGTCTTACTATAGGTTTGATAGAAGAAGCTTCAATTGGTGGGAAACAAATTGGTTCCATCGCCCAATCATATAGGACTAATGCTTTCCTTTTACGGGATGTACCTTCTTCATTCACCATCTATATGCAATTAGCTGGGGTGGTGGATGGGGTGTTGGTGGTTGTTTTTGGTTTACGTGAAACTATTTGAGATAGGAAATTGCCTTCCATGGAGAAAACGAACTTGTGTTGAAATTAAGAAATGAAATGAAAACATAAAAATTAAATGAAAAGATGAAAATGAAATGAGACGCCGTTATCCAAAACGGTCCCACAGATGGCTGCGATGTTTGAGCAAAGATTAGCAGGCTCAGTAACTGGGTTAGCAGTGCAAACCTAACAAGCTCTTGGCGAGCCTAAGATGGTCAAGAGATTGAGTGGTGAAAATGATCGGAGTATGATTATTGCGGTAAGTAAGTATTCTGATGGGATAACATTATGTGTGAGAGTGATGAAGATGATAATAGCTATGAGTATGTATTAAAGCTGAGTATGAGTTAAATGTCTGAAGTATGCCAGAGTTAGGGTATTTATACCTAACACTCACAGATATGGGAAAACGACTAGCAATAAAGACTAATAATGTCTCATCAGTGCCATTTAAGATATTCCAACGTATTAGTTATTATGACTAGAGTAATGTTCCTACTCATTGATGGGTAAAAATCGAGTTACACCTGATCGTATGGTAATATAGCTTTACTAAGTCCGGTATCGATCACAGGGTGGTGAATTAATATTTATTTAAATCTAAACTATTTAATTAACCTAAAGAAATCATTAAAAGGGGGGCATTTTATTTCTGAGATAACGTGTTTTTGAAATCAATGATATAGGGAAATTAACAAAACAAATATTTAAAGATGGTTATAAGATGGATACAAGGAGTGATTACTTGGATTTTACGTTTCACTTGAATTATAGATAATAAGAATATGTTTGATTGGTTTAACTGTGATTCCTATTATAACTAGACTTCTTATTAGATTCTTCTAATCCTACAAATTAAGGAAAGATGGTACGAACATACTCGTCGTACATTAAGAGCTATCTTAGATTTATCCACCCTAATTTGTGCATTTAACAATTTAATCTATCGTCTATAAATTAACAAAAGTCTCAACTATTCAGTTACGATATAATTGTCATGTTCGTTTAATTTATTAGATTACTATTATTATTAACCAATCTCAATTAAGTCTCAGGCTAAATTACCTAACAAGATAAATAACTGTAAATAACCAATAAACCTATGAACGCTAGTTATGATATAAGTTTACTAATCACGCTAAGTAGATAATCTAACAACTTTAAGCAAACATAAATTTCGATTAAACGTTAATAATAAAGGAAAAACCAATTTGTTCAAACATAAACTTAGCTAACCATAATATCAAGATCAATAATCCAAGGAATCACTTTAAGAAGTTTAGCTCATGTTAGATTGCATAAAATCAACAAAACAAAGAAGATTCATAGACATAACATTGTAAGTTTTAACTAATATAAACAAACCAATGATAAACAACCTACAACACGATCAAACGATATCGTGTCTTCCAAGCACTTCTAGAACTCCCAAAACCCTTCTTTGCAGCTGTTTTGTCGACTTTGATGGTGGAAAAGTGGAAAAGGGGATGTTTGGTTCGTAACCCAAATATTTGCTTAAATAAGGATCTGGCCAACCTTCCACCCGCCGTTTGGGACTGTCCAGTCATCAGCTGGCTTAACTTCCGTGTTCGTTGCACTTCGTTTGACCCGCACTGACTTTTTTGATTTTGGAATCCAGCCGCCGGTTGAAATTAGCCAGCCGTCGGCTGAGAATGTCTAATGCATTTTCTTCCAAAATATAAATTGTAGATATCTCTTTCTTTTTTTTTCTTCAATTTTAATCACCTAAATCGAACATCGCATGAATAAGTTATGATCAAAATGGTGGGGTGTCATACACATTTCACGTATGTTCTTCAACTTTTGATTCTTCGTAGATTTTCTTCATTTAGCTCCGTTTTTAACTCCCTTTTGTTCCATGATCTAAGTTTAACTCTTATCTGCATATATGTACGAAACACTACCCAAATCATAACAAAATGCGATAAACAAGAGTTTAAAAGAGAAATATGATTTATAAAATGTCGATTTTTTAAGCATATCACTCATCATTATGTCACTCGTTTGAATTATCACTTAAAGTCCTAAGTCTTGAGAACCAGGAGTGGTGAGAGAGCGGGGAGCCAGGTGAGGTTGGGATCCAGGAGGCGGACGTCTGGAGTCGGACGCTGGGAGCCGTGAGTAGGACGTCAGGAGCCTGGAGCCGACGCTGGGAGGTGGGATCCGGGAGCCAGGAGTTGGGCACAAGGGAAAGGTTTCGTGTGGTCCACGTTAGGTGTCTAGGGGAGTCATTCCTTACTAACACCATCAATAACTATTTTCGTGTTTTGTTAAAAGTAATATTGATTTATGAATTTACGATTGAAAACCAAAACTATCATGTGAGTCCATGCCATAATTAATGAGGTTTATTTGTTAACAAGGTGGGACAAACATTTGAGTCAAATTCATAAACAAGTTCGATTACAAACCCTACAAAAATTAGAAAGAGGTTCATCCTTTTTTTTTTTTTTAATTTTTATACAATACTAATTAACAAGTTTTAAGAATTTGGTTTGGTTGTGAAAAGATCTTATCTTGTGTATGAGTGTTTTCTTCACTATTTTTTATATTTCTTTTTCTTATAACTAATTGATGTCTTGTGAAATTGAAAGGTTGTTGTAACTCACGTTTCTACAAATTAAGGAAAACTTTCAACAAAATTTATCTCATGTTTGTGAGTAGCTCGACAAAATGTTATATATATTTCAATGTCAAGTTGTTGATTTTCTTTTTCAAGTTATAGGAATAGTTGCAAAGTATTATCTATTCATTTTGTTTTGTAAATGGCGATAGAGATGTTCATTTGTCACTTATAGGTAGGAACCAGAACAACACATATGCGCATAAATTTACATATTCATTTAACTTATTAATCGCCACGAAATCCACCTGAGTATTATACTATATAATTTTTATATATGGTAATCTCGCCTCGTATTCTTATAAAAGGATCTATTTTAATTGTTTTTCACCTCTACCGGATTAAAATAAGTTTAACGGTCCAAAACTCATTCTAAGGTGTTGTTCTTTTGAACCAAAGGTTTTTCCTTTGAATCTGAATACCAGCTCTGATTAGCTCTGAATAATCAGAGGTGGTCCAAAACTCTGAATCTGAATCAATATACTATGTTCTTTTTTCCTTCGTAACATTTGTTTTACTATATTAGTACTAAACTGTTACATTTATAAACCGTCTTAAATAAAAACATTCATAAAAATGTTCAAACATAGTGGCAACATTTTTCAATTAAAGATAATATTCAAACAACATTTTCAACATTTTGCATTAATTGTGCCGCAAGTTGATCTCAACAATTGATCATATATTGTTGATTTGTTGTATTTCCATGTGGTTGAACCTCGTCCTCATCATACTCGTCCCCATCTTGTACATTCTCATTAGCATGTACTTCACCTCGATCATATTCGGAGAAAAAATCATCACTTATTCCTTCTTTTCGTATAAAATTATGAATAGCAAAGCATGCAATAGTAATTTCTCTTTGTTTCACCAAAGAATACGGAGCCGTTCTCTTCAAGATGGGAAAACGTGCTTTCAAAACACCAAAAGCACGCTCAATCCATACATATTCATATTACTTATTTGAACAAATTAATAAACTAATTGTCTAACATCAATTTCATGATATAAAAATAATTAATAAAAGAAAAGTTCACATAAAGGTCAATGTAATAGTAGGAGTTTATATGCAATCGAAAATAATTATGAATAGTAGGAGTTTATAAAATCATCACTTATTCCTTCTTTTCGTATAAAATTATGAATAGCAAAGCATGCAATAGTAATTTCTCTTTGTTTCACCAAAGAATACGGAGCCGTTCTCTTCAAGATGGGAAAACGTGCTTTCAAAACACCAAAAGCACGCTCAATCCATACATATTCATATTACTTATTTGAACAAATTAATAAACTAATTGTCTAACATCAATTTCATGATATAAAAATAATTAATAAAAGAAAAGTTCACATAAAGGTCAATGTAATAGTAGGAGTTTATATGCAATCGAAAACAAATACATATTAAAAAAAATTATATCACCTAAATCTAACAAACAATCATCAATATCAATTTATATAACGAAATCAAGTGACAAACCATTGAAAAAAATCAAAAATTACTTGAATTTAAGGATGGAAAACTTACAGGTGAAGAGAAAAAGGTAATCGGAGGTTTTTTATGTAGGGTTGTATCAGAGGTAAAAAGAGGTTTTTTGTCTCTGGTTGGAAAAAAAAAAAAGAACAACAAAATTTTTAAAACCTCTGACCGGATCAGAGATCGGAGCCTATTAAGACTTATTTTTAAAAAAAAAACAACACCTAAGTCTATTCAAATGCATATTCATTTTTATATATTATTCTAATAATATAAACGTTATCATAATAAATGCGTTCGTTATTTACAAAGTTGTAGAATTTAAAGTATCTTAATGTTTGGGGCCAACTCAACATGACTTAAAACACTCACTTGTTCATTTTTCCATACATTAAAAGTTTTATTTTATTTTTGTTTGGGACATCTTCTTCAAGAGCAAAACTCAATATTGAATTTTCCAGTCCAATTGCGTATGAACTTTATGATTCAATCAATAATTGTCTTTTTAACCTTATAATAAAGTAAATCCCAATGTGATTTGTGATTAACATGACTTGTTAATAATTATAGAAGTATTTTATCTTTTTGCTATAACTTTAAATTTGTCCAAGTTAACGATGTTGCTTTTTTGTATAGGTTGATGTAACATTTTCTAGGATTAATATTTTTCTATCGATGTAGATGGTGTGTTCGACTCTTATGAATTGAAACTCTCAAAAGTAGATGTGTATCTAGGCATTTATGGATTGGAACTCTCAAAGTAGATGTTGGGTGACAACCGACAACCACATACAAACTATATATATATATATATATATATATATATATATATATATATATATATATATATATATATATATATATATATATATATAACTAGACACACTAAAACGCTATATAAGTTGCATTTTTGCTGTTCAAAATTGTAAGCAAGACATTGTACAATTCAAATGAACTCCAAAAGCAATAACGCATTTACACCGATGCTGAAAACCAAAACAATGTCCTAAGAAACAATGTTCAACACAACATTTGCCCCAACTAATAAAAAGAGTACTTTTAGCAACAATGTTTAAACAACGTAAACATTGATTCCTTGATTATAACACATAAGTACATAATCTATTATTTGAAGAATATATCAATGTCGTTTTGTCAAGAGAGTATCACATGAAAATACAAATGTATTAGTGGACCATGCAAAAGTTTTATATGATCAATAAATTACATGTATTTTACATGCAAAAGTTCACGTTATATTTACTTTTATTTTTATTTTTATTCTTATTTTATTTTATTAAATCTTCTATACTAATAAACGAGTATAATATTATCTAGATGTTTGACATTTGTCGGCCTATTAGCTTGACACATGTAAATTTTTTTTTCTGTTTTACTTTTGAAATTGATTAATTACTGAACTAATTAGATTACTAATATTTAATAATATAGTTAACCATTTTTATGTATTAATTAATTTTTGTTACTTTGTATATATTTAGTTTATTAAGTTATAAATAAAAGTTATATACATCAATTATTTTTAGTTAAAATTTTAAGTTATAAATGTGAAAAAGTATAACGAAATATTACCATACTTTAATAGTAATTTACCATAATTTCTTTGATGCGGAATTTGTGTTTTTCAAAGTTTAATTGATTGTTGTAGTTCGATGATTTACTTTTGCATGTATTATATAAGTGTATTTATGAAGGCAAAGTGTTTGTGAATCATATTTTATATTTTTTTATTCAATTAAAAAGATAAGATAGGTTAAGTTTTTCTCCTTGCATAAAACTTTTTAAGTAATTACTGTTTTGCTACATTTATTTGAAAACATTTTTCTACAATGAGTTTGCTTATTGGACATATGATAATAACTCAGTCGGTACTGTCATTGCAAATGTCATATTCTTCATATTCTACATGTATGACATAAAATATTAGAATATGTATGGAGGTCAGAGATTTCTTTAATATCAACCGTTTTTTTCTTTTTTTTATATGTATTATATACAATTTTATTATAAAAATAAGGTTATAGTTTATTTAATACACTAGACACATTTTAGAAAACCATATATCAAATTATGTCTTTTGTTAAAATTCTTTAGTCACTTTATATTATTATTATTATACAATTTACTTATAATAAGAACTAAATAGAAGTTATTAGTAGTTAAAAAATTTATTTTTTACTAACACTTACTATATATTTTTGTTATCAATTTTTTTATAAAGAACCCTAGTTTCTAATAACAGATGGACGGTTTCTCCATATATAGTATATTTGAACGAGTCTTTTAATACTAAATATGTTCTTCATTATTTCTCATGGTGTAGAGACTTTCTTGCATTCGTCATCTGTGTATATATTGGAAGTCCAAGATCAATCTAAAATTTGAGAAAAATATTAGTTAACTAGAAGATCAATCATTAATCGTGAACGAAAATGGCTAATATAAAGTTAGGCGTCTTCATCCTCATAGCCGCAACACTAGCCGTGCATACTTCGGCAGCTGACACTGCTAATCTACAAACATTTAACGTTGGAGATGCAAAGGGTTGGGCTCCCGGGGTTGATTTTAAAGGTTGGGCTGCCAGGGATTTCCTTATTGGCGATAAACTTGGTATGTTTCTTGAAACTTATGCATATACATTTATTAGTAATCGCACTACAACAAATCAATTATTGGTATATATATATATATATATATATATATATATATATATATATATATATATATATATATATATATATATATATATATATATATATATATATATATATATAGGTTGATTCTAAACTTTAAGTTAAAATAAGTAAAAAGAAATTAAAAAATAATCTATAACGTTAGAATTTTTAGATTATCGTTCATTTTAATCATATCTTAAACTTTAAAAAACGAAGTTTTGTTGTACATAAAAAAATGGGTAGTTTTATTGTTTTGCATCAGATTTGAATATTTACTGCACAAAAATAATGAATTTTATGCACAACCCCTAAACGACATATATTTTGATAAATATCAAGACTTGCTTTTTTAAAGTTTGTTATAATTGAATAAGTAAACAGTATACAAAATTACACATATCATTTTTTACTTATTTTACTTTAAGTGTTGTTTTATAAGAACCTCTTCATATATTTATCTTCATTTTAACCTTATTTCAAACTTTACAAAAGGAAGTTTTGTTGTACATCAAAAAATTGGTAATTCCATTGTTGTGAATCAAATTTGAAAATTTACTGCACAACAACAATGAATTTGATGCACAACCCTTAAACGACATATATTTTGATGCATATCAAAACTTGTTTTTTTAAAGTTTTTTATAATTGAATAAATAAATATAATATAAAATTACGTATATCATAAATAATTTGTTCTTTTTTTTTTACTTATTTTACTTTAAGTATTATTTTATAAGAATCTCCATATATATATATATATATATATATATATATATATATATATATATTATATATATATATATATATATATATATATATATATATATATATATATATATATATATATATATATATATATAAAAGAAATGTAAGTATGTTCTATGCTTATTGAATCATTTGAGATTTTGTGGGTGTAGTATTCAAATATGATGCTGGAAAATACAATGTCCTTGAAGTAGATGCGAAAAGCTTTGAGGACTGTGCCGTGCCTCCTAATCCTAAGAAAAGTCTAACTTCCGGAGATGATACACTTGACCTAGAAACTGGGGGAATAAAATATTTCATTTGTGGAACTGAAAATGGAAAGTATTGTAAGAGTGATAATATGAAGATTAAAATCGACGTTCCCGATCAATACAAATCTGGGGCTCCTTCAGGCCCCAAAGAGTACGTGGTTGGAGACGATAAAGGTTGGGCAGTAGATGTTGATTACAACGCATGGGTTGAAGGGAAGGACTTCAATAAAGGAGATAAACTTGGTATGTCCTTTTATGTCACTAACTAATAATTATAAGCAATCGATATCTTGTATCAACTTAGGTTTTTGGTTAACCCTTATTGATGCAGTGTTCAAATACCCGCCCGGAACACAAAATGTGCATCAAGTAAATCCAGAACTATATAAAGATTGTACTGTTCCTCCTGATCCACCTCTAGCTACAGGTCAAGATTATGTTTCTTTACCGGGCATCGGGGATTATGGGTTTTTTTCCAGTGTTGATAATAATTGTGAGAAGGGCGTGAAGGTTATGGTCAAAGTCGAATGCCCACTTAAGAAAAAAGTACAAGGAGGAAGAAAATTAGTTCCAAATTAGTTCCAACAAGGTTTACGAGGGCATGATATATTATCTTCGGTGCTAGTGTTAAGACGACATGACGCTTTGCTATGCTCTTGCGATAGTATTATCTTCATTTGACATGTGTAAATCTTTTCTTTGGTTTGTAGTAGTAATGGTTGTGAATAATGGATAGAGCCAAATGTTCTGTCATTGGTAAGCTCTTGTTAGTTTAGAAAAATTGTGTACGAAATTGATTATATATAATGTATAGAGACAGATATATTACAAATGAAATCAGAAACTGAAATTAAGAACAAAAAATATGAACATGAAATTAAATAAGAACGAGCTCGATGTTTCCTACAAAAAGAAAGACAAAACATAACTATAAACAATAACGAGTCGAGACTGGTGTTTAACACAATTGTCTTAAACATATTCGAGTATGTTCCAAGGGTACGTACCACAACTTCAAGTACGTCCTACCAGAACGAACACTCACTACAACATCCTACCAGAACGAACACTCACTACAACATAACGACAACATAACTGGTTTGTTAGGACTCCCATACACGTCCTAACATGTTACTCTATAGGAATTTCAAACTGTTAGGACCAACACTAAGCGTCTCTTTGAAACGTGTTGCAAAAACTTCTTACGACGCTTATGATGTCGACCTAATAACCTTCAATATAACGAACATTTTTTATAGTTCTGTAAAATGTTTTAAAGACACAAGTGGTAATAGACAACTTAATGGGAAGATGTACGATGTTGCAATTTTTAGGTACACGCTATTCAAAGGTGTTCAAAGGATTGAATCATATGCAGGGTCGGGTTAACCATAAAATTAGTAAAACAATCACTTTAGGCTCCATATTATCGAAAGCCCCAAATTTAATATACGGAAATGATGGTTTTCAATATCTGAAAGAAAATAGCTATTAAGTTGAAAATAGAACTAAAGAGTTTTTTAGAACTAAAAAGTCTTTTAGAACCTAAGAAGATAAGTATTTTATATCGTGAAAAAGTCATATTAAAATAGTTACACTTTTTACATGATAGTTTAGCTATTTTATCAAATTAAAGTATATTTGATCAACTTATAATATATAAACCTACTTTTGGTTTTCTAATTTGCATATAATAAATCAATACGTTTAATGATTTCCAGTAAAATGAAGTTGTTTTTAACCTTGTATTTTTTATACTGCAATTTGATGATAATATGAATAACGACCCTTTTAATTCATTATTTTGATAAAATATTTTAAAAGAGATTTTATATTTAAAGAATAATACATTATTTACCGCTTTTAAATTAGGACCTTGATGATCCTTTTAATTCATTATTTTGATAAAATATAGTGGACCTTGACGGCCAATATTATTTACATTAGCTTAAAATACCTTAGAACAACCCAAACAAGTCATAGATGAATTATGATAACGGAAATCTACGGGGATAGTCGAAACAAATATATCTTCCTTATCTAATTGTTCACAACTTATTTATTTGTTTCACTCCTGTTTTCTTATTTACTTTTACTTTTTTAAATTGAGTTTTCAAAATACGTTCTTTCATAAATAAATCGCCTCCCGCTTTTAAATTAACTTAATTATTAATTTTTATCAGAAAAAAATTGGTTAATCGTTCCCAAGAGTTCAATATTCGGTTACTATACGATAATGTGCACTTGCCTTGTGTAATTATCCTTAGACATAAGTGGAATCCCATTTTATAAATATATAAGTTCGATTTTACACATCAATTAATATTGTCTATTATCTTATTAGCATCTTGAGATACAAATTGAACATTATTGAACTAAATAAAGTGTTTATTGTAAACTTGGAGATTAGCACTTCGGATATACACTTTATGCAAAACAAGCAGAAACTGAAGAAATGAACAAAAACATCAAAGAAACAAACGTTCTACAGAGAAACCCTAAATCAGACCCAGTGAAACCCTAATTTCCCTATTGAGCTACAATTTAATATAGAAACCCCTTTTATATATATATATATATATATATATATATATATATATATATATATATATATATATATATATATATATATATATATATATATGACTTTTGGAAAACCTATAAAACATGCAGACACACTAGTTTCCTTAAACACTCAATTTTCGTATGGGTTTGCATGGGCTTACAAGATATTGAATATAAGAAGACGAAGAACCCTAGCACGCATGCATTTTACGTAGCCAACAATTCGAAGACACTGTGGACGGTTCATGAAGACTTCATTTGTAACGCCCCAGTCTTACAAAGCATACAAAATGATATCGAAAAGAACTTAAAAGGCAAAAGGGCGTTAAACTTATGCACAAGCAAATCGAATATTCAAAAGACAAATTTCCAAAATGAGGTACTAAAAGATAATAAATATTCTAAGGGAAGCGTTATAAATCCTTAATCTCTCTACGCTCGGCCGCATTCCCCAAAGCCACTGAGTACCTGCCGTTTAAGAAATAAAAATGGAAAACGGCTGAGCGAATTGCTCAGTGAACATATATATACAAATGACATGGAATAGGTATGACATGCAAATAAGTAAATACAAAACTTATTTAAAAATACAAAGTTGCAAGACCAAACCTATTTTCAAAACAACATATAAATATGTATAATTCCATCGTATCCAACGTCAAAATATCAAAGTATTACCAACATATATCCACATATTAAAAAGCCAAATTTCGTAAAATAATGCACCAAGAGTCAAACAAATAGTTAACAAATATCAAATGAAATCCTAGGGTAACACATACCACTAGTCTTTCGAAAAGGTGCAAACGTTTCATATGACACTACGATAAACGTCCACCATCAAACACACAAATTTCCTAGGATCGATCCATACGCCTCTTATAACAAATAATACTTAGTGCGCCTTACCACAGTCCGGGTAAACAAAAAGAGACGTCGTAGATATACCAAAATACACCGCTACGGTCGATGCCACATTATTGGTGTCACAATAACGCGCCCATGGGACCTCCATGGATCTGTTACTCTTAGGCATATCTTACAAAACCGTTTTAACCGACTTATATGTTACAAATTTCAAAATACTTTTACAAATTTCAAAGTGATAAATAGACTCCAAAATATGTTTAAAAAGTTATTTATAATGCACGTAAAGTAGTTTAACCACAAACATAAAATATTATATAATGTGACATTTTATCTATTTTGAAATTCACGGGTCTACCCAACCGTTCGTTCTAATCTTGTCACGAGTCACCATGACAAAACTATCAAACAAATTTACGAAATAAAAACTTAACGGGTCCTTATCGGGACATGCAAAGCCACACGGAATGAGGGACACTCGATACGAATCACCGTACCAATTGCCACACTCACACATGTTCTTTACCGAGTTATTTTGGGACTTATTCGGTGCTGTTTCGAGACAATTTCGGGGCTGTTTTAGGGGCTGTTCGGGGTTGTCTTGGGACTGATTCGGGGGCTGTCTCGGTAGGGGTTTCAGAGACACGGTTTTTGACACATAAAATACTTTTCGTTTACTCATTTTCAAATCTACACATGATCACAAATTTTCGTTAGTACACCAAATGATCAATATAAAGTAATATGATTTCAAAACAAAACTTAAACAAACCTTTATGCAAACATACATGTCATACCAATAATATTTCAAATCATTCAACGATATTTTCAAAGAGACTGATAGGGATTCGTACAAAACGTCAAAAAGATACATATATGATAAGAAGAAGGAATTTGTACCAATAATCAAAAGAAACATATATTGAAAGAAATAGGAAATCAATAAGGGTATGTATGAATCGAAAGAAATATTAAGACACACGTTTAAAGATACATTTTACGAACAATAGATGTTTATTAAGAGATAAAATATACATAGAAATGATTAAAAGAAACACATATAAGAAGAATTAAGAATCCTTATATATCAAAACAAAGACGTATCGAATGAAGTATGAGTCAATATAATAACTTATGAATCAAAGTGAGGCAAATAAGATATCGAATGAACACGAACGAAATGAATACTAAAAAGAAAACTAAGAATATTTATATAATCAAAATAATCAATATCACAAGTAATTAATCGAACGAAGGCAAAAAAATATACATATAAATGTATCGAATATTCGTACCAACAATAATACGAACAAGAGAAACATATTTAAAAGAGACTCGGAATATCCGTACAATCAAAATAATCAATATCACAAATAATGAATCGAACGAAGACACCCAATATACATATAATATAAAGGATATTCGTACCAACAATAATACGAACAAGGTAAAAGTACTAAAAAGATACCAAGAATATCCGTACCTTATTTCCAAACAAAATAATTGCAAAAAACGAAAGAAGCACCGAACGAATGCGATCAACGAACCAAATCTAACATATAGAAAAGTATGAGCACAAAACACATTCAAATAGAGAGTTTGTAATATCCACTTATAACTTATATATAAGATTATTTTCACAACTAACTAATATTATTTCTAGACCCAAAAATATCCGGTACACAAATATTATAAATCGTATCATATAGATTAAGATAATTCATTTTTGTTTTATATAAAAACGTTGGTATGTTTTGACACAAAATTCCATTTCTATTATAGTATACCTATATACATACCTACACATCTTGATTTGATCATAATACACAATTTTGTTAAGGAAAACATATTGTAATGGTTATCCAAATTTCCCTTTATACGAATACAGTCTAAAACCAGTTAAATATTATTTCTTTTTATTGATCAAAATCATATTTTCAGTTTAACGACTCAATTCTTCATAATCAAATTACTTATATTTTAAGCTTATATATAATTTGTCAATCATTAAGTATTAAACATCATAAAAATATCTTATTTAAATTTTTAAAAGTAAGATGACAAGAATTATAAACTTACAAAGCTAGAAAATGTCATACTGGATCAAGATCTTTTGCTTTCTTCTTCAAAACTACTAATCGTAATATATAAATATATATTTTTTTTCTTTTTTGAGGATAGTGACCAATGAATTATAATGAGTGAAGCAATATTTACTATAAGTGTAGAAGTGATGTCCTTAAATTAATAAGAAACTAGAGGTTTCCCGTGCGTTGCACGGGTTCGTTTTTTTTGCGGTATTTCTGGAAATGGCAACGTGTTTCCCATAACCTCCGTCGCATGCAAGATCAGGCCATGTTTCGTGCCCGGGTATGGGCTGAGGGTGTTTTTTGGGGTTTTTTTGGGCTTATTATTGTTGGGTTTCCACGTCTTTTTTATTTCTTACTTATCGTAACTTTTTTTTTACTTTAAATAATACTTTTACGACATTCCATCCCATCAGGTCCGGATCAAGTCATTGATCGAAGCGAGAAGAGGAGAGGATGTCGTTTATCCTACTCCGGATAAAAGGACTTGAGTTTTTGTTTTTTTACATTTTTATCGAAATATAAATGTAGCTATTTGCTAAAACGATGCCGTTATTTATTATTAATCGATCGAAGCGAGAAGAGGAGAGGATGTCGTTTGACTCGAGTTTTTGTTTTTTTACTTTTTTATCGTAATATAAATGTAGCTATTTGCTAAAACGATGCCGTTATTTATTATTAATCTGAGTAGATGTTCGTATTAGTTGAATTCAAAAAAAATTCTGAGGGGTAGAAAGCGTAAAAGTATTATTTAAAGCCGAGGGGGGGAAAACGCAAAAGCATATAAAGTGCAGACAGGAAAAGCTAAAGGTTGTTTAAAGTTCAGGGTGAAAAAGCGTTAAATTTTTTAAAGTTGAGGGTGAAAAAGCGTTAAATTTTTTAAAGTTGAGGGGGGAAAACGTTAAAGTTTTTAAAGTTGAGGGGGCAAAACCGCTAAAGTCTTAAAGTCGAGGGACTAAATTTGTAAATACCAAAACATTAAAAAACCAATATCATGCACAAATCCATATGAGTTCTTCTATTTTAATTAGGGGATAAATATACATTAAAGTAATCTCTTTGCATTCCTTAACCGATTAATATATTTATTATTATAATTAAATCCGTTAATATATTTATGCAATAACTAAGTTATAAATGTATTTGTAAATTTGTATTTATTCGACTAACTTTACTTAATACTTATAATATTTATAATATTTTTGAACACTTCTTAGATAAAAACGTTGTCAATAGTGAAATACTTAGGTAAATACTTACACTTAATTATACTTAAATTTACTTATTATTTATTCTATAAAAATAAGCATTTTAATTTTTGGGATATTACATCATTTATGTAACAAAGATCCACACAAGTTCGTTGCTTAAATGTTTAATCGCATAGTGTTTCAAAGAAGCATTGGTTTGCGTAGAAGAGCATAGAAGAAGTTTGACACAAAAGAAACTCAAATGAACCACACTGTTTAACTTAGACTCACCATGGAACACCCATCATATGACTCGTGGAAAGGCTCACACAAGTTGTGAAACCCTAGTACAACACGCGAACTCCTGCAATACAAATCCAATGCACTAGACTAAGGTCAAATTCGTTGGATGTATTATAAAATTTTCCCCTAATAACACTTGTTGTATACCATATTTATACACTACCAATCTATACCAAATACTACACTTATACTAATTGTGTAGAAATATCCAGTATTTGACTAGGCACGAGTAACTTGTAATAATGTGAAATATATTCCAATACAAAAATGTCACCTAATAAAACAAAATAGAGACAACTTGAAAAACAAAATGAACGAGGTATTATTTGAACGTGTTTCGCAGCGGAAATAATGGTTTATAAGCTAAATGGAAGGGAAATGTAGTAACGGAACGTAATGTATGAATGAAATTCTAATTAATCAAATTCAAGGGGTTAAAATGCAAATAATTAAAGTCGAGGGTCTAAAACAAAAATATTATTGATATATATGTAATAACGGAACGGAATTGTAATATAAAGAGACGGATCATAGATGATGATCTCGGGTTTGTGTACGTGTATTTGATATAATTTTTCTAGAAAGTCATTTTACTATAAACTCACTATCTTATTTGTGTTCTAAGACTCGAACTCACAACCTTAAAGAGGGGGACACTTATATTCTTACATATCGTTATGCTAGAAGTCATTTGGCCGATCACTACAAGAAAAAAGACCTTTAGTGACGACCTTTTTTAAGTGACGACCCACATTTCGTCACTAAATGGATGATTTAATTACCATAAAATATGTCGTCACTAATTTTGATCAATATTCCAAAAACAGTGACTAATACCAAAAGTGGTCACTAATTGGATGGTTAGAGACCAAAATATGGTAGTCACTACGTATATTCATTGAGTTAGGTAAAATAAGTGAGCTGAAAAAGTTTAGTGACAAAAAACATGGTCACTGCGTGAGATTTTAGAGACCAAAAAATAGTCGTCATTGAAATGGATAGTTAGAGACCAAATATTGTGGTCATTAACAGATGATTGTTAAGATGAAAAACTAGATGAATTTAGTTCATTGAGTCGAGAGTATGTTAATAGTATCATGAAAATATTTAATTATTAGTATGTCCTTTTTGTTTAAAAACTATGATATATTTAAAGTCTTTATTTTTACTATAGATTAAATCAATAATAGTTAAGCATGAAGGACTTAGATGGTAAATAAAATATAAATATCATAATCGTCGCTTATCACTCTATCGAGCACATTTCCCCCCAAAAGAAATTAACGAAACCCTACCTACACCCGATGAACCATGACGGACAGTCACTATATCGTCACTAATTCATAATATACATATTAGAAAACTAATTTTGTTAATCAAATGATTAATATTAATGACGAGAAAGTAGTGGTCATTAGTTAGTGACCAAAGAAGTGGCCACTATGAGTAGTCTTTAACTTGTAAAGTGTTTTTGACTTGGAATTTAGACACCAATGTTGGTCACTATTTTGTTTTGGTATTTTAGACACCAAATTATAATGATCTCTAATATATCTTTTCTTTTAATATTAGGAAGCTAAATAAGATATAAGGTTGAAGGACCTGTGTTGTTATTTCTTTGAATTGGGTTGAATCTTAACTAAGGCCAGAGAATACGAATTGAATCGAGAGCAAACCCTAACCGAAGCTCTATTGCAGGCGATACTCTCACCATGGAAGTTCCATTGCCGGCAAAACTCTCACTTCACCGTCGATACTCACCTCACCGGCGATACTCTCACTTCACAGACGTTACTCTCACTTCGTCGACGGTTCCTCGCTGATTAGGTAATCGTTAATTTCAATTCAAATTTCACGATGAACAAACCATAGCTGTAAACTAGGTCATTTTACGTACATTTAATCAATTTTTTTGAATAATTGGTGATTCATTTGTGTATAGAATGTTCAAATTAATTGTTTCATGACCTGTAAAACCTACATCAATTGATCGATTCATGAGATTCATGTTTATTGTAGCGTGATTAATCTTCAGTTTTTGAAGTGTAAGTGGTTCTATTGCAAACAGATTGTGAAATCTAAGGTTTCATGTTATGTTCGATACCTTACGTTATATGCTTTCATAGCTTGATTCAATACCTTATATTATATGCTTTCATAGTTCGATTCAGTACACTCGTTTCAGTACGTTATTAAGTTTGCGTATATGAATTGTTGAATACAAGGTGGTCGATGAATTGCTGGAGTGAAAATTAACTCCCCTGAATGAAGTATAGAACATATTTAAACTCATTTTCCACTAAATCGGTAGATATTATTGTAAAATGTGTTAATATTCGTATTGTGAAGCTAATAGTTGCTTTTTAGTTACATTTGGTTATCCAAACTGTTACTATTTCGCGCGCCTGATATTATTCGATGTGTTGTTCACAATCGGTATAAAGCTATAGCGAAATCAGAATATTAGTTGTCGAAATCGCCTGATAACCCAACAAGACAATTGTCTTATACGAATATATTTTGCCAAAATGGACTAGTCAGGTAACGGACTAATCTTGATCGACTTAAATACACTTATTTTGTTTGTTATTTCGTTTTGGTATACTTTATAATAATTAATCTGCTAAATATGATCATAAAATTTTGTTGGGGATAAAATATAAATATAAATCAAGCCATTAGTTATAATCACCTGAAGCTTTATACCACCATAACAGCTCTTTTGGTTTATTTTGCAGGTAGTTTACTTTCTTCGTCGAACATTATAAGAGATCTTGATCTAGGTAACTTCAAGAGCTTAACGGAATCATATGATACAAAAATCAAAGTCTTTGCAACTGTTGTTATTTTTCGTGTAACCTTTGGTTCTTATAATGCAGATACCACTCCAGAAACCACAAATGTTGTCAAAGGTGGCGGAGTCAAAAAGTGTGCATTTCGTTATGTTTTTGTATAAAATCATAAAACTAAAGAGTTGGTCTAAAAAAGTTGTAATTCAATAAATTCGCGATTATGTTTTTCATTTCTAGCCTTTTATTTTGAAGGTTTTTCTCGAACAAGTTCTCCTGATCTTCCTCCATCTTCCAATGCTGAAATAGATGATGATATCATGATTGAAGTTGATATTGAACCTGGTAACGAATAAGAAACATAATCATACAAAAAAACATAAACGTATTTGTAAGTGTTACTTTTTGCCTAATCGTTGGTGTGTATAATACATAATTCACTTGTGTTGTCAATGCACCAGCTAGAGGAAGATCATTGATTGGTTTCGAGATCTTGAAGAGTATTGTTTATGGAGGTTTAATGGAGGTGATTGTTAGCTTAAGTGTTGTAGCATCTGCTGCAGCTTCTAAGGCCACTACTCGTAAGTTTTCATCATATCTTGTCTAATTGATCGATTTTTGTTTAAGATAACCCATGTCTTTCATATAAATAACAAAATGGGTGTTGTTGTTAACGATTCGGGTAAAATCACATATTCGTGCTACAATAATCTTTGACACGTTTTACATATAATTTAGTTTAAATTGTCATCCCATACGCATTTGACATGTTTTTAAAACACGCTGCGTTTCTGGTCTTTCTAACAACTAATATTCTGATTTCGCTATAGTGAGCATCGTGGCTTTGTCACTTGCATGTCTAATCGGTAGATAAGTTGATTTACTACCTTAGATCAGCAATCACAACTTTTTTGCCAAATGTGTTAATCTCCGTATTCTGAAGCTAATAGTTGCTTTTTAGTTACATTTGGTTATCCAAATCGTTACTATTTCGCGCGCCTGATATTATTCGATGTGTTGTTCACAATCGGTATAAAGCTATAGGCCACCTATTAGGACATGTCCGGACTTCAACTAGATCGTAGTATAAATACATCTAAACTATATCTTGAATGTCTAAATTGTATCTTAAATATTTTAGTTCCTGGTAAATTAGTTGAAGTTATAGACTGTGATTTCTGATTTCATTAGGATTAATCATTCTCGTTAAGTGTTTAGCGAAGTATGTGTCACCTAACACCTATAGAAGGGTAAAAGACAAACGTTACATGCTACTAACAGCTGGGAACTTTTATTCCAGAACATGCTTCTTTATATATTGTTATTTCTAAATTTCCATGGAATTATCAGATATATTGAAGAGAATTATTCCAAAATCCGTGATGTCGAGCTAGAGCTTTCGGGTCTCAATATGGAGATGAAACTCACATCAGGGCCATAGAAAGCTGGTTTGTGCATTATATGCTTTTACCGATTGAACATTTGTGTATGCGAAGTATTTCTTTTCTCTCATTTACGTTTATTACATCTTGTAGCACTTGAACATATGAGGAAGAAAATTGAATTGTCAACAGAGAGGATTCGTTTAGCCAAGTTAAAAGAAGAAGAAGCAAAGAAGGTCTGTGTCTTTACAAGTTTTACTAACCCGTTTTTTAATTATCGAGCCTATGATCAAATAAATTTTTTCATTTGTTGCAGGCTTTGGAAGCTGCATCACAAGCTGTCAAGGACGAAAAAGCAATCAAACAGAAACTATGTGACGACTTGAATAATCTGGTCCTCTATACAGTCTTCTCTTTCAAATGCAACTTATATTTTCCCGTTTACTCACTTATCTTCTACAGGTCCAAGAAAGCAGTAGCTCTCAATTTGCTGGACTAGAGGAACTTAAAAGACGATTAGAGGCTTTGAATCCAAGACGATCATCTGCATTTATAGCAACTGTAAGCCTTCTTTAGTTTACACTCTTTATGGGAATATAAGTATAATGTTCCACCTAATCATATGGTTTCTTGCATGCCGAGAGTCCAGTGGTACCTGCATCGACTACCCCAAGTCCGGATGTATCAGTTCCTAATTCTGTGGAACCTCCTACTGAATCATCGAAGAAAGTTTCGAACGAGAGTAATAATCAAAAGACAAGTGCACAAGTAGACGGGAACGGAAAAAAGAAAAACCCAATGCAAGGAAGAGGTAGAGGAATAGGAGTTGTACCCAAAAGCAGAGGATCTAGTCCAGGTGCTGGCAATCTTTGTTTTGATTTTGATTTTGCAGCAATCTTTATTTTCATGTGGATATGATACGAGACATAGGTTTTGTTCTAAATTACAATTACAATATTATTGCTTCGGATGAATTTATTATTTATATTTAATAGCTGCAATTACTAGATTTTAGTTTATTGTATAAAAATATTGATTTTTTTTGTTGTATTAAAGTAGTTAGTGACCACTATTTTTTGGTCTCTAACATTAGACACCAACATATTTGGTCACAAATTAGAGTTAACGGAGCCGTTAACTCCGTTAATGGAGCTTAATAGTGACCAGTTTCACTTGTTTAGAGACCAAATTAGTGACGACTTTTTTGTCGTCACATATATAGTGACCACTTTGTTTTCGTCACTAATTAGAGACAAGTTATGTATTTGGTCACTAATAAAATTAGCCACGGACCTATAGTGACCAAAAGTGACGACTTTGATTTTCGTCACTAAAC
Organism: Senecio squalidus; assembly: GCA_910822075.1. Classification (NCBI taxonomy): domain Eukaryota; kingdom Viridiplantae; phylum Streptophyta; class Magnoliopsida; order Asterales; family Asteraceae; genus Senecio; species Senecio squalidus. The sequence goes on from CAJVGC010000065.1 coordinate 7,939,434, forward strand.
ACCTTAGTGACGGAAATTTTCAACTGTTAGTGACCAAACGTGTTTTGTCACTAAAAGACATTTTTCTTGTAGTGGATGAAAGATGATAGAGGCTTTTAGTGTTAAATTTATTGCTAGGCTAGAACGGTTTTGTTGAAAGATGATTAGTTTTGTGAAACTTGTCTTCTCTTGCCCATCAAAATAGACTTTGTGTGTGTGGAACCAGACTTCATATTTCTCATGGGTAGTGTACTTCAACATTGTACTTCAACAATCATTTGTGTAACTTAGTTATAGATATTCTTGGAAATGTACATATATATTGGGGAATGCGAACAAATATTAGAAACGTTTTGTTTATGATATATATGTTAAGCATAAGCTTTCACGGAACGAGTAATGCTTATCAACAATCTCACATAAAAGACTCTAAAGACGTAACCTCATAGAGATGGTTCCATAAAATGTGCTTGAAGATTTCAAGATTGTTTAGACTTTTGGTAATGAACATTATATAACACCATTTAAGCGATATAACACCTTTTTGACATTACCATTACGATATTTTTTTTTGTCCGTCGCCTATATCACCTTTTAAAAATCATAAAATTAAAATTTGCGATTTATTGAAGGTTGAATTACTCATTTAAGCGATCAATTAGTCGAGTGAACTAGACTTAACTGGTACCTGGTAATCAAAGGTACACCAAAAAGCGGGCTTAAAGGAGTAATATTTTGCAAACTTTTTTATTACCTCTTTCGTTTTCGAAATGAGAAATGTTCAATTTACTAATAAAAGATGGTCAATTTCTCCAAATATAGAATATTTGAACGAGTCTTAGGCATCAAAATATTTTCTCCATTAATTCTCATGGTTTAGAGACTTTCTTGCATGTTTCCTATGTATATATACTGGAGGTCCGGTATCTATCATAAAATAAGAAATAAGATATAAGTTTACTAAAAGATCGATCATTGAACATCAACAAAAATGGCTAATAAAAAGTTGTGCATTTGTATCCTTATAGTCGCAACGCTGGCCCTGCATAGTTCGGCGGATTCTACTCCTTCACAAACAATTGAAGTCGGAGATAGCAAGGGTTGGGCTCCCGGGGTCGATTATAAAGCTTGGACTGCCAGGGATTTTCTTGTTGGCGATAAGCTTGGTACGTGTCTTGAATCTTTATTCATATACATTTATACATTAATTAAAAATAGCAGTAGAGCAATTTTCGTTTCTATATATTACTTTTTGGTATAAGAAACGAAAGTATGCTATTCGATACGATTAACGAATCATATGAGATTTCGTGGATGTAGTTTTCAAATATGATGCTGGAAAATACAATGTCATGGAAGTTGACGCGAACAGCTTTTCCGAATGTATTGTGACTTCCAATGGCAAAGCTCTAACATCCGGAGCGGATACCATAAGCCTAGATAAGCCAGGAACAAAATATTTCATTTGTGGAACTGAAAATGGAAAGTACTGCAAGAGTGATAATATGAAGGTTCAAATCGATGTTCCCGGTCCAGTAAAATCTGGTGAGCCTACAGGCCCCAAGGAGTACATTGTCGGAGACGATAAAGGTTGGGCAGTAGGCGTTGATTACGAGGCATGGATGCAAGGGAAGGAGATTATGATCGGGGACACACTTGGTATATCTTTATATAATACATACACCAATATCGCTTACTAGTAATTACAAGCAATAGATTTTCAATTTTCATATATAAGAATAATATATAAGAATTTACAAAGTGACAGAATTCAAGCGGACAACAAGCTGTGTCGCAAAAAATAGATATCTTGTATCAACTTAGTTAACTTTGTTAACCATTTTCGATGCAGTGTTTAAATACCCGGTGGGAACGCAAAATGTATATACAGTACATGAAGATCTATACAAAGATTGTGTTCTTCCAACTCCTGATCTACCAAAAGCTACCGGTGAAGATCGTATCGTCATGCCAGGCCAGGGAACGTTAGGGTTCATTTCCAGTGTTGATAATAATTGTCAAAAGGGAGTGAAGCTTTTGGTTAAAATCGGATGCCCACTTAAGAAAAAAATACAGGGAGGAAGAAAATTAGTTCCAAATTAGTTAGCTTAAGTTTTATAAAAAGTTTTATAAAAATAATATTTTGCAAACTTTTATATTTGAAAAGCTTTTTATCATTGGAAGCAAAAACTTTAGGAAATAATAAAAATAAGCAAAAAAACATCTTAAGACATGATCATTGTGGATGCCTCTTATCTTTATATGTCATTCTTGTACCTTTTTTTTTTCTTGTAGGAATAATGGTTGTAATAATGGCTAGAGCCAAATGTTGTGTCATTTGTAAGCTCTTGTTAGAATTGATTTGTAAGCTAAATTTATTGGACAATATTAGTTTTGCAACGCTTTTTGTTTAAGAGCTATTTAGATATAACGAACCCTTGTTAACAACTACATCTTTTCTGTCATATCCCGCTCAGGCGGAAACCCGAGGTGTACTTTTAATACGGTATCAGAGATTTCAGTAGGTTACATCAAACATAAGATAACATTACAAGCTTCAATAGATAAAAAGAATTTGATTACAACGTTACGAAATCCAAATCAAATTACATAATATGACTATCGAGTTTGGATACTAAGGGAACTAAATACAATACAAAAGAAAATCAATTCCGAAGCAAAATATCCACTTAGTCAACAAAGCATAGCTTGCAAATAGAGTAACCTCAAATCCTTGAAAAGCGTTAAAAAGAGACGTCAACAATAATGTTGGTGGGTTATACGCGATTTCACAAAAAAAAAATGCAAGTATAAAAGTTTAGTAAGTTTTGACCCAGTAAAATCAGTAATAAACATGATAAAAACCATAGTAATAACATATCTTGAATCAGGAAGTCTAGTAAGATCTATGTATAGCCCTAGATATCGTTTGCACCTGAACCTTACATCGAAAGGTAACCAAAACCCTCTAAATTAGTGTGTCAAACTAAAGCAATATCACGAAAGTAAACCCGTCATAACGTCGACCCCTAGGGACCGCACAAAGGTCACAATCCCATAACAGCAAAGGGGGCTTGTAAAACCCCTATAGATCTATTCATATGCACCGATGGCTCATAAAGATTTAACAAATTTGCATTGAGGGCCTTATACTACCACCAAGGCCGTATAAGTAAGGGACACTTAAATCTAAAGGCAACATAATCTACCAGCCTAATCAAGATACATAATTGGTATTTATCTAACCAGGTTGTCACACAACACGCAACAGAAGCAGTTAATATTTAACACGTAATGAAATAGTAACTAAGTAAAAGTATTACCTTTGTTGTTGATTTACCTCAGTTATGATTTATAGTGAAATCATTCTACATGTTTGTACACGACACCTTCTTTACAACATAATTTTATGCTAGTACACGTTTATATTCTCCACAACTCTTGGCTAGCTTCTAGTAGCTTGTATGCTTAAACCGAATGCTTGAAACTCCTTGTACTTAACCTCCAACAAACCGAACCCTTTAGGTTTGTTTAAACCGATCGGTTAGAAAAAAGCAGAGAAATCGATTATTTGAATCCTAATCGATTATGAGGTACAAGGAATAATGAAGTTGTGTTGTAATTAGGAAAGCATTTACTTAAAATATAAGTTGTGTTGTAATTAGGAATCATTCATATTTACAGGAAAAACCCTTCAATTTGTCAAATATTACAATTAACATATTAATTAATAATTAACATTTAATTAACGTATAGTCGTGTCTAAATGTCAATGTGTGCAACCTCATACACCCACCTATCTATAGACACACATTTAATTAACGTGTTCAATTACCAACAAGATCGAGGTTCGGTAGAATGGAGTTTAGACTCCGTGAGGTTCGGTAGAAGGGAGTTTAGACTCCGTAAATAAATGTCAATATGTGCAACCTCATATCCTCACATATTCATGAATTGTAAATTGCCATGTCAACTTTATTTTTTTATGCATGCTTTTAAGTGATAAAGGTTACAACACTTCATAGCATAATGGATGTCCGGATCAGAGTTTAAGGGATTGTCGGTGTCGATAAGATGTTTTTTTTATCTTACCATGCAAAATGGGGGTGTCATGATTATCTTGTCCAAAGGTTTTCAAATGCTAATGAAATCATATCTTGAAATAGGGCGGAGCCATAATATTTGTGTGTTGATTGAGTTTGTTAAACAAATTTTTTACGACTTGCGAACAAATTTTGAGGGTTCAAAACTTGAAATACAAAGTAATATAAAAATTACACTAAAGTATACTTGGATTATAAAAACGAATTTGGGTTCGTTCTAAACTTCGCTGCATTCAATTAAACTCGCTCGAATGTATGTAACTCCGCACCTCTCTCAAAGTAAATTTGGAAACATAACAACAAACGTAACAAGCCTTAAAATGAAATGTTACCAACCACTAAGACGTAGCATGTTGGATTATTTATGGCAAATATAGAATGTCATGCATTTCGAATCATTTGTTGGCTGTCCATTTCACAAGGTCCATCACTTAATTACGTTACAAATCAGAATTTAATACTAATTTATATAAACCGATAACAACACCTGTCAATTTCAATAATAGTAAATCATCGTTCTGTTTCGTAAGACAAGAAGAAAATATGTGATTGTTGGAGTATATATAAATATACTCCAAAAAGTATCGCTCCGGAACCAAAGAGACAAAACAAGTAAGTCATCTTATTTGGAACCAAAGAAAAAGCATGTTGTTACTTGTTGGAGTATATATAAATATACTCCAAAAGTTACCGCTCCGGAAATCGCTCCGGAAGCTGTTAGCTCCGGAAGCGAACCGAAGGTACGTCAACCTCAAAAGAAGACGTGTCAGGTATCACATGGCCACCTGACATAAAGTACTGACATAGGCGGCCAAAAGGACACTACCACGTGAAGTGGCAGGAAAAGTAGTAGAACCTTCCTATTACCCCCCTGGATAATAGGAGGCACCGAAGCTGCTGCACTTGGACTGGATATTTGAAAGAAGAGGATGCAGGGCGCCGAAAGAGGGTCCAGCCTATTACACAAGGGACAAGAGGCCAGAACAAAGGTAGTATAAAAGGAACAAGACCCTTTTCTGGAAAGGGGTGGATCCTTAACATTCTAAATCAAAAACATTCTTATTAAATGCTCTTGATTATTCTCTCATTTAATACCTCATTCAATACTTAATTATTGCAATAAATAGCCTTAAATCTCTATGACAAACACTGATTCTTACGCCCGAGCCTTATCGGGGGAATCTCCCCGATAAGCTTAGTCGTTTTCTTGGTGTTTCAGATCACAGTTAGAAGATCACTCGAAGATCATTCGAAGTACAAGATTCCCGAGGATTTTTACCTCAACATTTGGCGCCATCCGTGGGACCACAATCTAGCGACAGTTGGAGCAGGAACAGAGAGACATGGATATCCCCTCATCCTCAGGGATGTCCTCGGTAGCACCCACTGTTCAGCCATCAACTAACGCTGTGGAACCACCACGATCTCAACCACTTCCAGCAACACCATATCAGCCATTATTTCACTACCCCATGCCATCTCCATCATCGTCTCTATCAAACCCCATAGCGCAGGCGACAGGGTCTCAGGATGATGAAGTAATTACACCAGAATTCGTCGTAAAAAACTTTGGACGACTACGGGGGTTGATGAACCAAGTAGAAAGAAGAGAAGAACTTACGAGTCCGTTACAAGGACGAAATCTCTTCGGAAGAGTTGACCAAATGGTCTTCACCCAGATGCCGGACACAGGGCTAAGGCAGAGGGAAGGCACCATATTCTCCCCACCACAAACAGGTTACAGGCCTCCGCAGCATACACTTCCGCCCCCCAGGGCGTTCTTTGACTTA